>SCDY01002634.1:0-11742 GCA_004143825.1 Drosophila micromelanica | reverse complement strand
TCTCAAATACCGAAATTTTTTAAAATAATAGTAATAATTAAGAATGTGAACGAGTATAACGCAGTCGGTAACGCCCGACTGCAACGTTCTTACTTGTTAGTACTAAAATAGGTAAGAAGAACCTAATTGTTAATTTAAGTAAAACATATTGTATTCGAAAACTAGTTAGGGGCATTAGGGCACATTGCAACTTTAACAACGCATAACACACAGAGAAAGAAGAGGAAGGTGGTGTTGCTCAATGTTCAAGAACACTCTTCATCCTGGTAACAATCTTAAGTGACGGGCTTCATATGGCAAGAAGGAAGACGATCGTGGTACTTAAAGTCAGCTCCGTTCCCTCGCAGGCTAACCTTGGGAAACACGCATGTCCCATACCAACCACACATATTGCTGCAGGTCTTGATCTACCCCAAGTCACATTTAATAACATACCATATTTTTAACAATTTACTTGAGGACAAGCTAAAATTTAGACAGGAAGACACACAAATTATAAAATCAAATAGAGCGGTCAAGCACCCGGTACATTGTAATATAATGTCCATTCAGCAAATTCAACGCCAAAGCCAACGGTTTCCGTCAAAGAATGACACGCCACCGGACACGTGTGTTTGTATTGCAACCGACACTGACTGCGCTGCCAACAACAACAGCCAAGCCATAGCTAGCTTAGGGTAGAATTGCCTTAAGCAAATTCAGTCTCAAAGTTACATCCAATTAATAAAGTTCTTCGACATTGAATCTGTTTAAATATTATTTTTTATTAAAACTAATGAATATAATAATACTAGTTCACGAACTGAAAGAGTATTTTGGTTTTGTGCAATGTCCGTCTAGCTCTCCGTCTGTCCGTATGAACGCAATTTTTTGAAATTTTGGATATGTACTCGTGTGTATCCGCGTCAGATAAAATGTTAAGGATTTTGTGCTGCGCCCACTGGGGGCTTGGCAAACCGATAACACCTAAAATCGCGAATCTATTAAGTCCACAATTTTAAAGCTAGAGCCACCAAACTTGGTATGTAAATAGATGGCGACCTCCATAAAAGATTGACACCTTGACATCCCACGCCCACTACAACGCCCCCGACGCCAACGCCCTTAAAAATCGGATATGGCTATATCTCCCACAGTTTTTGAGCTAGAGTCACCAAATTTCGGATTTATATTACTGAAATGCTCCCCCAACACAAAAAAATATCTGACGCACAAATCGATAAAACGTGTATATATCGCTTTTTAAGATAAAGCCACTAAAGATAGATAGCTGGTGACCTCCCCTAAAAATATACACTTTGATATCCCGGCTACACCCACTAGAACGCCCCCCAGCGCCCCCTCCACTCCGCAAATGCCTATATCTCCCACAGTTTTCAAGCTAGAGTCACCTCGTTTAAAGATCGGCACAACATTTCGGAGACGAGCCCCCATCCCCACTCACACCCCCAACTCTACCAGCACTCTCACCCACCCCCACCCAAATTACAATATACCGAAATTTTTCAAAATAATAATAATAATTAATAATGTGAACGAGTATAACGCAGTCGGTAACGTCCGACTGCAACTTTCTCACTTGTTTTAACTTGTATACCTGCGTGAGATAAAGCCTTATGGATTTTGGGCAGCTAGTGTCACATAACTTAGTATGTAGATAGCTGGCGACGTCCCCTAAAGAGTGTGACCTTGATATGAGTGCCACGCCCACAAGAACAATACCCAGCGACGGCTTAAAAAACGGATATGCAAATATCTCTCATAGTTTTTAAGCTAGAGCCCCAAAATTTTGCATATATATTGCAGGAATGCTTCCCAAAATATCACAGACAAATTTTATTGGTCACACCCCTCCCACCACCATAATCGCAAGAACCGACAATCGCAAATTAGCGTAAATTAAAATTAAAATTAGTAAATTAATTTAAATTATTATTCTGATATAAAAAAACAGGAAAAACAAGAAAATAAATTAGATGGAATATATACGACAGTAATAAATTGAATCCGACATCGTAAAATGTATGTTGTTTGATATTTCATAAGTACTTTGAAACAATGAGTGCTGCTATTTTAATTACTTATTTATTTATTGTTATGAGCAAATTGTATGAAATCCAAATTTGAATGAAACGCTATGAAGTAAGATTAAATTACAATTTTGAGTAATAATGCGGACACTAATTCTTATGTAATAGGCAAAATGGAATTTGTTAGAGTGTCTTCATAAGTTTATAAGTAGTGTGGGTTAAGACGGCGGCATCGACTGTGCATCTATGCGAGTGCCAAAGTATTTAATTAATTAGTATTAAATTTGCGATCCATTGTGGCCAGATTATTTGTACTCGGTGAAAATGAGCATATTCTACTACTAAGACTACAAGCTTCAACTGAGCAACCTAGACGCGGACACGTGGGTCGACGACGGAATTGTCATCATCAACGATGCAGCGGCGGCAATCTGCGTAGATAACGGCACCGAGTCCTATGTGCGGGGAGACAATTAATCATCAATTGGGCCACCATAAACGAGATACATCAATCACAACAGCGTGCAGAACCGGTTCCCAGGCATCGCAGCTTCCCCTCAAGAAGTCAGGACGAAATTGGCAACATCAACTTGATTATACTGTTGCTTCTCCTCTCTGGCATCGGTTTAACCTATCGGCAGATCATAAAAAATGAAGACTATGGCTCGAAGGATGAACGAGGTGATCGCTGAGATATGGTCGGCCAAGGGCGGCCTCGACTTGAAGGGGGAGTAGTTAAAATAAGTTAAGTTTGACTCCAGCACAGACGCTGACTAAGCATTTCTGCAGCCGCTGTGATTTTGCATTGTGTAACTTAATACTTTAATAATTTTTCTTTGTACTTGTTTGTAGCTTCATAAGTCGCTTTATGTCAACTTAGTTTGTACGCGTTGAGACAACAAGTCCAAGAGTAATTTACTCTTTCATAAGCTGCTCGATTCAGACATGTCGTAACAAACAATAAATATATGAATCAATATATATATATATATATTTTGCATTGTGTAACTTAATACTTTAATAATTTTTCTTTGTACTTGTTTGTACCATTAATACATTGTGATCATATATATATATATATATATATATATATATACTTTTGCTTCGAATATGTATTATTAATACATTGTGCTCATTGACGATAAATAATTGCCTCCATTACCGACTCATTTGAAATCGTTCAATGTAGTACGCAAAATTATAACTGACCATACAAACAGTTGGGTACCCACTTCTTTTGGAGGAAAAATGGCGTTCAGTAGTCGGCTATCAACGAATAAATAAAAACTTTTGTCAGGGGTATCGACAAATATTTTTCAAGTTTAGAACTTATGGGTATCGACTAAATCGAACGGTGCACCTAAACGCACATTTGCGGCGTGGATATGTTTAACATAAACCAACTTAAGCAATTAAATCGAATAACTAGTATTATATAGAATGTTGTCGGTGTGGCTGGCAGTGTAGCTGCGCGGCACTAACTTAATAAATACTATCAATAAATGTATTTCAAAGTAAAAGCTTCTTGACGTCAGGGATCTTTATTACAGGCGTCCGACAAGGAGGGTGACGGTCCATTGATTCGGCGGGTATTTGCCCAGGATCACTGGGAAGTTCCCGTCGAGCATCAATAGGAGGAAGAAACGGCGGTAAGCCCACAGGCGATGTTTGACGTGACGCTGGCGATGCACAGCGATGCGCTTTACTACAAGTAGGGTTTGGATATGCAAACGACATGCACAATCAGGATATGCCCACCACCTTGCGATTATTAATATTACATTCTAACCACTGCGATTTTTTTGTGAATTTTGATTTTGACAATAATAAATTTATTACACTGCAAGAACTTTTTTAAATATAAGCACGCAATTAGCAGAAATAAATACATTCCCTGCGACATTTTCACCCATTATTTGTTTTCTTGTGAGTCTTTCTTACGTGAACTCGTTTCGATGTCCACGTTCTTATTTACATGCTCAAGCCTCTTGACCCTCACAAGGCGCAGATAATGCTGTGAAAACGATATTAATATCTATACTTATATTTATATGACTTCTTGCGACTTTACACTTAATTTGCCTAAAAATAATAACAACCAATAACAACCCTCTTATGCTTTGTGTTAGTCATCAACAAGAGGACCCGGACAGATCACCAACGTGCTTGGATACATAGTTGGTATGTACGACTTTCCCATGGAGAAAAAGATCCAGAGAGGCCTTTTGGAGATCCTATCTGACGAATGCAGGCACTCAGGTAGACCACGCCATCGCCTTTATTAAACTAGTTATTTATCTCTTAATACTGTCTAGCTCTGTAAGCTAGCTGACGTCAAGGTCAAAAGGGTCGTTATGACAAAAAGTCTCAAAAACTCGTCTGATCAAAGAAACCTAAGAATACTCATTTAGAATCGACAGCGCCATCGTAGAGCGTACATCGTACAGGATGACGAGCGGTGTCGACCAACTACTACTACTAATGGCACCTGCGCTTAATGGGCGATGATTCGTTGCTGCAATCGTTGGTAAAGGACATTTTTTATGACCCGGAACTGCTTTGAACATGGCCCTTAAGATAAAAGCTGCAATATTCCCTCTAAGGGTCGTAGCCGCAGTTACTATGTGAAAAATGTTTTGACAACTGATAAACATTAGTTCATTTGATTGCATTTTTGTAATATAAGCCGTTATCTTTTGACTTATTTTTGCATTTAAATTTGAATAGCTGTGCGCGATTGAACTTTTTGGCAACTTACTTCAAAAAACAAAAAGCTGCTTTAGTAGACTATGAGAAAACTTTTCGATGTGTCAGTTCGATTTTTTAATGTGTCATTTAAGCTTTTGCAGCTTTGTAAATTTTTTTGAAGAACATTTTTTTGAGTGTAAGTTTTAAACTTGTTCACAAAATGACAATTTAAACTTTAGATTTTTACTTGTAGTTATGCTCTTTAGGCAAAGTAGTAAACGTTTTGTGCAACGGGCCCTTCAAGGCTGGCAATTCAATAACATGTTGGAACCCCTCAAATGGCATATATTTCACACAATTCTAGAGCTAGAGTCAATTTGATATGTATGTATGTCCTAAGCTACCTGGGACCCACTCCAAAGATTTCGACTTGGATATTGAGGCCATGTCCACTAGAATGGCCACAGGATACCGGATTTGGCTATCGATTATAATTCATGTGGTTTCCGAGATCATAAATATGGACGGACGGATCGATAGAATGGCACGGCTAATTTTATTTTATACTCGTTTACGAAATGAGAGGTGACAAATTTTAAATACGATGGCTGGGGACTTCCGCAAAAGATATGGACCACGCTCACAAAAACGCTTACCAGCGCTCACAACCTAAAAATTCGGAAGTGTTTATATCTGCCACAGATTTTAAGCTAGAGTTTCCAAATTTGCTACAAAGATAGCTGGTGATCTCTCCGAAAGATTGCGACCCTGCCACATCTTCGCAACCCGGCAGTTTGTCCAATTTCTCCGCAATCGCAACTAGAGACTTGAAATGTGAATATATAAGTTTTTGTCTAGACTAGACGACCGACTAGTCACAAAATTTCGCAGACTGAGTGGTGATGACCTCATCTAGAAGTTACCCGTTCAATAGATTATAAATACCGACATTCACCGACTTGAGTTTCACCACACAAAAATGACTTATGTGCGTGCATATAAAAAAATGTCTGATATATATATATTAAATTAAATTTCTATGTGCAAATATATATATAAATATATATATAAATATATATATATATATATATATATATATATATATATATATATATATATATATATATATATATATATCAGATATATCAGAAATCATATCATCCATACATACTCTATCAAGCATAGGTCGGGACTCTGTGGTCGCGTCTCCAAAAAATGAGTCGTGTCAAATTTGATATAAAGTCGGGTGTTCATGGCCTAATGTTTAGGTCATTGTCTTGTTGAAAGCAGAAATCTGACTGTATTTCGAATTTCTCAGCGCTGATTTTTAAATTTCTGTTAAGTATATTAGCATACTTTTTTTGGTCCATCACGGCATCAATAAATTCTAAGCTCTTATCGCCCGATGCAGCTATTAAACTTAAAACTTAAGAGACTTATAGAGGTTTAAGTCTTCTTTTCAACCGGAATCGCCCGTCCGAGCCAAAAATATTATAAATTGACTCATCTGAGAAGATTACCTTACGCCAAAAGTCAACAGGACTTTTAGCTTTTAGCTCTGATGTAATCTGTACTGCGCTACTAAACGGCTCTTTGTCCACCAAATGCTTTATTTGGCGCTTGTAGCGATCTAAAAGTGCAGATGATCGGCTGGATATGCTATTATTTTTGATCCACCCTTCGTATTTAAAGCGGCAAATGACTGTTTGTATTGTTTACTTGCCTCTGGACATTATTTCCAAAATTTCTGCATATGACTTTTGCTCCGTTGTATGAAGCTGCAAGATCCGCCCACGTTCTTCTAGTGGAAACTCATTACGCAGCACTTTTACTATAAAATTTCCAAATTTTGACCATTTTATGCAATGCGCACTAATTATGATGAATTTCGACGTCCTTGCACACATGCTTCGAAATTCCCCGTTACTTTTAAGAAGAACGCAGGGGCCAAACATAGCGGAAAAGTAAGAGTACGTAGACTTTTGTTGACGCAGTTTTATGAGTATTTGTGTATTAGTATAAAATTATAAAAGACTAAAATAAAATGTTCATATATTTTTGATGCTGTTTTGTAGATCATGAATTTGTGTATAAATCTGCATCAAAATCTTTTTTTGTATACAAGTTTGACAAAGTTACAGCCTGTTTCATGTAAATGCGTAAGGGGTACGGTGACTTTAGTGGCACACTGTATGTGCATTCTTCAGCTTTCTGCATCGAAATCGTATAAAAGTAAAACAAGTAAAAGAACCTTCATAAGTTCATCAGCGGTGAGTCCTAGTAGTTTAGACAGTATGACGATATTTTCGTTGTCAGTTTTTGATAAAACACATATATATTATATATATATATATCTATATATACCACTTACCTCATGTAGTTTTAGTGGTATTTCCGTTATATTTCCTCTAACGTTTATTTGGCGAAGTAAAAGAACCTTCATAAGTTCATCAGCGGTGAGTCCCAGTAGTTTAGACAGTATGACGATAATTTCGTTGTCAGTTTTTGATAAATCACATCCCTCTCCGTCTATATCCATAAATTCAATATTGCCTAACCACAATATTGAACTTAAGACTTTAAAAATGCAATCTATAATTGATTGAGGAATTTGCAATACCGAAAGGGCCATTGTTAGCTCATTAAATTTAATTGCTTCATTTTCAATATTTATTGTCATTGAAATACTTTCTGAAGCATTAAGATACTTATAAAATTCTGGAGATCTTAAGTAAAATGTTTCTGCCATTTCCTTGTTTTTTTGGCCTTGAGCTACTAAAAAATACATTACGTGGTAATTACGCTCTCCTGGCCCTTGAAAAGTTATCCGTGATTGCTCAAGTAAATAATCTTGTATAATACAACCTTCGATGCTGTGGCTTTTATTAAAACAGATTTGCATAAATTTTCCAAACCGGGAACTGTTATCATTTCGAATGGTTTTGGCATTACCTAGAAAACATTTAAAAAAGAAATATATTTAAACCAGCTTGCCGAATTCCGTAAAATATTGTATTAAAATACGACGAACTTTACGTTTTTGTATATATAAATTCAAATAAGTTGGAACGGGCGTTAATGACTGCGTTATACTCGTTCACTGTGTTATTTATTAATGCTATTTTGGAAAATTTTCGTTTTATGGAACTTGTATGGATGCTGGGGTCCGGGTGTGAGCATTTGCGGGAATTTTTCGAATCGATCTTTATTAAATTTGGAAACTCTACTTTTCAATAAGGATTTTCGCAGTTTACGTGGAAAAACGGGACAAAAATGTTACAAAATGTTCCACATTCAATATTTGGAAACTCTGGCACTAAAGTAGTGGGAGATATTGGCTTCGCAATTTGTGGGGACAGCGTGACTGAAAAGCGTTCTAAACGAAGTGGTCAGGATAACAAATTAACAGTTTTTGAGGGAGCGCACCAGCGCTCCAAATTGGTGGTGACTATCTTTGAAATTGCGGACGAAATTCGTCTTTTATCAATTTTGGATGTTATCGGTTTACCACGCCTCCAGTGGGTACACCCAAAAATCCCTATAAAAAAAACTGAAAAATCGATAACATATCGATATACATAATATTGATAATTATTTTTTACAAGAGTCGCCAAATTTATATTTATTTAATAACCTATACATTTTAATTTAGGGACTGCACATTTAAAAATCGAATAAAGAATTTGCTGTCCCTGCAAATCGCCAGAATCTATCTCTCACAGTTGAAGAGCTTAAATCCATAACATTTTTTGACTGATCATTACATGGGGTTATGAGTAATTTATATTCAAAAGTTGGGTACTCTAGCTCTAAGGCAGTACGAGATAATAGGATGTCAACGTCGCAATATTTGGGGAAACTCACCTGCTATCTATATACTTGACTATAAAATTGTGGAAAATATATACCTGCTATCGCTAAGAACTGTAAGGTATATGGGAATGAGTATAAAAATCTACATTTTTGTAGAATAACAATAATAATTAAAATCGCAAGCAATTGTTTTAATGAGCATATATCGAAAAGAGCTATTTATCCTGGAGTCTTTATTTTGAGATCATATAATTTGGCTTGTGTATTTAGAAATTTCAAACATTCATTCATTTAGCGACTTGGGTCAGCAGCTAGCAAGTAAAGAGAGGTCGACATGCATTTGGGTTTGTGTGTGAATTTGTGTATGTATTTGTGAAATTTGTATAAAGACAAATCGCAGTGTTCGGGGTATCTCCTTGTCTGTCGGCCTCGCCTAGAGCCTTCTTGCTTGTTTTTGATGTATATAGTCGTCTTTATATCGACTTTATAGAATTATTATGTAAATTTTTTTTTGTAAATTTTGTATTGAATCACTTCTTTTACTTAAGAGATAAGCATTAAACAATTAAGTCTCATTTTAGTTTACTGGACAATTTATAAATTGTATTTATGTAAAACGGCCTTCTCTGGGTAGCCTGAATGCAGGCTCTAGTAGTTTTTGGTTATACATATATATTGTGTATACAAACCCATCTAGCCTAAGTGTAGCTATTTGCAGCTTCTGTGCAGATGGCGTTGTTGGATTATTATTCTCACCGCAGTGCTCGCTTTTCCAGGATCAACTGTTTGACTTTTCGGTTTGATCTGCTGCGGTTCCATGTTCCATATGTATCTTGTGGCGTTAAAACCTTTGCAGCTGCTAACTTAAAACTAATGATAAAAGATGAACAAAAGCAGCAAGGAAAGATAAGCGTCTTCGATGTGCATTAGTGGTTCAAGACTTGAAAAAGACGCAAATAACGTACAGTAGGACTGCAAAGATTCGATTTGGAATTTAATCGTAGTTTTTATACTCATTCACGAAGTGCAAATACTATATTGGATTTGTGTAATGTTCGTCATGCATGTGAATGCAACTTTTTTCGGTAATGAAGATAGCGTCTTAATACTTTGGATAGTTAACACGCGTGAGTCAAAAAGCACTGATAACGAAATTGGGCCGGATGCCGTTGCAACAGAGTTGCAGATGAAATTTGCCCTCGCTTTCTTAAGTGTCCAATCGCTCTCAAGAAACGCCGACTCAACATTCTGCCGGCTGGCCTGCCAGCAGCGACGGCTTCACACATTCTTTTAAGTAACTTTGAGTTTAGTTTTTAATTTATCCTCAAACAGTTCAAACGAACTGCAGACACAAACAAGTAAGATTGCTCTAGTCGGCACCTCCCGACTAGGAAATACCCTGAACCCAGCATTTAACACACACACTCTCGGCACTTAATAAGTATTGAAGTAGTTAAGTATTAAAAAAAAAAAATAATTCGCAATTATCAACGAAAATTAAAATGCACCACGGCTTTTTTGGCCGTGAATCGAACCTGAGGACCCACTGCTTCTGACGCACAACTCTTACTGACTGCACCACACTCCCATTCAAAATCAATTATGATAAAAAACCACTTAAACAAAAAAAAAAAAAAAAAAAAAAAATTCAACGAATCGAACACAGAAATTGCTTTTGCTGCAGCTTGGCCCCCACTACGGAAAAGAAATTCTTGATTTGCTCGTAAACGAAATGTATGATCGTTATGATCAGGACTTATTCAGTTTATCAAAATTAGTGTACAAACCAATTTGCAAGACTGTAGTATTTAATTTGCGGTTTTTATGGTTTTATTGATGTTGGGGGCGATTGGAGGGAAGTATCCAAAACCCGAATGATTTAAATTCTTCGTATGCTTTATGCGAATAGTTTGGTGGCTCTAGCTTTTATGATTTGGGAGTTATGCTTAAAAAACCATGTTAAAAAAGCCATAAATATCGATAATAAGAAAACGGAAAGAGTTATCGATCATTTGAATGCGTATGGTATATACGAACCGAATGAGTCCAAGGCCAGCTTTCTAGCTTTTGTAGTCTCTGAAATTGGCGTGTCCATACAGACAGACGGACATGGCTTAATCGACTCGGCTAGTTATGCTGAACAAGAATATATATACTTTATGGGGTCGGAGATTTATGGGGTCGGAGATGCTTCTTTCTGCCTGTTACATACATTTGCACAAAACCATTATACCCTTTTTTACCCATTTTCAATGGGTTCAGGGTATAATAACTAAATTACCCCATACCGAAAGTTGTTTTTAATAACTTTTCTAAAGAAAAAAACATCGTGTAACGTATTTTGCCATTCAAAAAAAAAGCGATAGTGATCACTAACAACGAGACAAACAACAATATTAAAACAAATTGTCGGCTACCGGACTAACAAAAAGTCAAACACCAGCATTAAAACAAATTTCTGCGCAATTGCATCGGCCACCGGAGTAACAATAAAGACAAACACGAACATTAAACCGAAACTGCTGAACTGCGGAACTACATGGGAACTGCATACCACATTTTAAGGTTTCAGAAACTCTAAATAAAATATAAGTGAGTGCTCATTTCATAGCCACACAAATACAAGTTTACCAAGAAATACAAATAGTACTAGAGTTCAGATGCGAAAAAACCCTTAGATATCATAAAGTATATTCCAGAGTTTGACGGAAAAAAACAAGAAAACTATGTCTCATGGAGACAGGCCGCCTGCGCCTACAAAGTGTTTGAGCCATATGATGGCTCTATCCATGGACACACAACGATTAAGCAAAAATGTCTCATCGACTCGAATCACTGAAAAATTGTTGGCATAGTTGGCCTTGATCTGCTAAAACTGATTAACGCTCAAATAGATTTGACTAACAACATTATAAAATATTATCGGGGGACAGAAAAATTGAGTTCGCAACATGCAAACTATTTCCAAATTAGTGACACGGATGGTCCCGCCGCAGTCAAACCCATCTTCAATCAAATGATTGACCCAATGGCTAACGCCCTTTGAGACTGTAACGAGTCCCTACCATACAACATAATTACAACAAGTAAGATTGCTCTAGTCGGGACCTCCCTCTCGGCACTTAATAAGTATTGAGATTAATTCGCAATACCAACGAAAAATGAAATGCACCACGGCTTGACCGTGAATCGAACCTGCGACCCTCTGCTT
>SCDY01002633.1:0-19393 GCA_004143825.1 Drosophila micromelanica | reverse complement strand
ATTTTTTTTTATTTTTAACTATCTTAATACTTATTTAGTGCCGAGAGTTTGTGTGTATGTGTTAAATGCTGGGTTCAGGGTATCTCCTAGTCGGGAGGTTCCGACTAGAGCAATCTTACTTGTTTTTCTTCTGTCTGGTTTGAATTTTCGTAACCTTTTTCGGGAGTATTATAGGGATGTCATACGTTTGGTAAGAATGAGGGTCAAGAAGAAGATAGTCCGGATAATAAGAATAGTGGAGGTAAGCTATGTTGTATGGGTATTCTGACTGAACAAGTGTTCCTCCGTGGTTTCTTATTTCATTTGTACTCATTTTCGACTGTGCACTGTCTGATGGTCTCTGTCTTTCAACAAGGTTATTATTTGTCGTATTTTCTTTTGGTAGAGAGAAGTTTTGGGAAAAATTTCTAGTAAAATAATAAACACAGTGAATCTAGCTCAAAGCTTGTGGGATTGATAGGCATTTCCGATATTTAGGGCTGGGGCGCTGGGCGGCGTTCTAGTGGGTGTGGTCGGGATATCAAGGTCGCAATTTTTGGGGAGATTACCATATCACAAAATTTGGTGAATATTTGGAAACATACATCTTTTACTAATTTTCGATTTGATTAGTTATCGAATTGCTAGCCTACTAGTGGGCGTCGCACAAAAATCTTACCATTTTGTCTGTAAACTACAAGTATGTATCCAAATATTAAAGTATTTATTTTCAGTTGCGAAAAAAGTTGTATGCATCCGGACACCATGGTGGATATTGCACAAACCCAATATACTAGTTTCACTTCTTAAATGAGTATAAAAAGGTAGCGCAACCACTTTTTAAAATTAAGCTTAATCCAGAGGCATGAATCAGAGAAAATTAGTGCCCCCATCTATAAGCAGCAATTTCTAGTGCATCGAAGAAGCATAAACCTTAAAAACAGTGAAGTGCTCTAATTGCCAGGAATATGATAACACTAAAGCTTTCTGCACGCTGAGACCGATTTGCGTTGCTTGTAGCGAATCTAAATACATCACAAACCGTCCGAAAAACTAGGATGGTTGGATAAGGAGTTGAAGAGCCGCCTAATAAACGTGTTTTTACTAGGCGTCGATATACCACCCCAGGCTCCTTTAAAACCGACTCTTTATAGATTGCCATCTGTAGCTCACGGAAACACCATTCCCTTTCAAGTGCTTTGACTTCGGGAATGAAAGCTCCCGATATGATGGAAATATTTTCACAGCCAACGCATTAAATACTATCAAATTTTCGTCGAGCAACAACAACCAATTGATATTTATCTAATTACACTATTGCTACAGCAATGCATGAAGGATTTTATGACGTTCGTAAAATTACAATGCAAGAGCTCATGCGAAATCGAAATATGGTGATACAAATGATTGATATCGTCAAAATACACAGCGCTTATTAAGCAACGCAATAAGCTACGGCCTACATACTGACCGGCAGTTGCTAGAAAATTCCGTGATCTTATTGACTTTACAGTTCCCAAAAAGATTCATTGAAACATTGTTACCGCCGAATCATTTACAGCCTCATTCGTAAATCTTTACCAATTTCCTACATCGCCCACATAGTTGAATGAGCCTTAATTGTTAAAAAAAGCTATGGTAGGACTTGTTTGAGAAGTACCTTAAGAAACATTGGAGATTAGCTGAAAAGAAAGTCCCTTTGGACTTAATTCTATATTAATTTCGTAATGTGGAAAAGTACAACACTATGGTCTGATATTGACGATTCGGTCAGGGCTCTGCTTTGGACTTTTGCGACTAAATGCACAACTTTTCCTATCCGACCACACCTTGGGAGGGCTCGTGCACAGGTTTTGTTTAAGGTTTTGTCTCAACTTTCGAGTGTGTCATATTGGTTAGCGTCTTCCCTTACGCCAGTTCTTACTGTAAAGCTGACCCTTAGGTCAGGCACGACTGACCATTTGAATGATATGCAAGCCGTCTCTACCACTCGCGCTAGCCTCTGTTGCGTTCAAATGCTGCCATTTATAAATGTTGATAGTCTTTTTCACGGATTTCGATCCTTCTGTATTTCGGAGAGTGTGTATGCTGCTTCATAATCTGTCAGGTAATTGAAAATGTGAATACTCATCAAGGCGTGCAGAAAAACCAGGAGAAGAAGACTAAACATATTTTTCTTTTAGCAAATAACGGAAAAACAGATTGTTTTTATAAAAGTCTTTTGCAGAGATGATGTAACATCAAATGATTAAGGAATATTCTGCTGCACTAATAATAAAATGAGTAGTTATAAAATAGTTCGGAAGCAAATGAAAATTATTCTTAAGATTCAATATAGATAGTTCATTGTTTTGACATCTATTTATTGCATATTGATACAATTAGCAGTTGTTAGCACAGAAGAAATTATTTTATAGTGGTTCTGTGGCTAATTTTCAAGATAAACAGCTGAGGGACTCGTATCTACTAGACCAAGCCAAAACTTTGTCTAAAATGAACTCTTGTACAAAATTGATATTTGCAAGTTGGGGTTATAAATGTTCCCACTTATTTTTAAGTCAGAAGTGTAGTGCAGTTTTTAAGTTAACGTCAATGTAAGAAGAACTGTTTTCGTGCCCTTTGGATGTTTTCCGAACTTAAAAAGCACTTGTAACAACTGTGCTTTAAAGTACTGGTTGCTCCACACCTGTACCAAAAAACTTCTCGAGTAGCGGTGCATTCTTGGTGACTATTACCCCCACAAACAACTTATAATCCTATCTTTCAAATGTGTCTTAATCAGGAACTAATTCAGCTTGATCCTCAAGTGCATTCATTGTTGCTGATAACAATGCGGCTTACAAAGAGTTACATTACAATTTTAAAATAACTCAGAAGTTCTCATGAAAAACCTCGTGCTACATTGCTTGTATTCACAAGATCTAAATTTGATACAAAATCTCCGAATAAAAATTAATAATTCAACAAATTAGTTAGCATCCTGTATAGTTTGTGTGCGCTTGACTTATGCCAGTCCCGATACAAACCCATGGTATTTGGCTCTGTGTAGATCAAGAGCTGGGCAGCTATAAATAATATGTTCCAGTGTTTCGGTTTCTTCAGAACTCCAACCACTTTGTATTAGCTGCTGCGTCGGTGGTCTTTTTCTTTTCGATGTAAAGCGATTTTGTGGTGATTTTAATGTTTCGTTAATTTTCGTGAGATAACCCGACACCTTCCTCAACTAGGAAGTCCGCCATTTCGCTACCGTCATTATTGCTTATCTGGGAGGTCAATATATGCGCACCGTTCTTCCAGGCCCTCTGTAGTCCAGTTTTCTGCTGAACAAACATTTTCCATTGATAATAATGCATAGGTTCTATAACAGGGGAGACAGGCCATGCTGACCGTGTTGTGGTAGTAGTTCCAAACCCAGCACAGACTCTTGTGCAAACATGCTTCAAACAGGCTTAGACACGGACTTTTCCGATTTTAGTAATCTGTATCATGGCTAGAAAGATTCGGTCTAGTCCTCGGGAGTCGTAGCTCATGGACGAGTCTATAGCCCCATTCATTTTCTTGAGGCTGCTTTTATCTGCGGCTATCGCAAAATGATTTGTTGGGCGGAGAATTTCAAACTTAGTGCAATCAGGGAAGTGTGCTTGATGATCTCTACTTTGTGTGTTGACCTCTGAAGTTCACCAGAGCCTGATTATTCATTTGCTTTTATATCTGCTTTATATCTGCCTGTGCTGTTATTGTAGGCTTTGTAAGTGTGTATCTTACTCTTAGTTACTGTACTCTATGTTGCGAAAAATTTTGAACATGATTAAGGGAGCGTTAAAGGTGAATTTTATCTTGAAGTAGATTTACTTATGATCTGAGGAAGAGGGTTTCTTAACAAACCTCCAAATCTAAAATGTTTTATAAAACGCGTTTCAGGAAGGTGGGATCTTCACATTTGCGATTCTTCATTTAGATAGCATTACAATGTTAAGAGTGCCTCAACTTTGTCATTGATATCACTAGAGCCCGATATATTTTAGAATTATATTGATTATTTTAATAATTATATTAATGTCATCACATGGAACATTGACCTTAAACTTCTTATAAATGTGACGCGTATTCACCGCTCATTAACATAATATAGATATATATTAGCAGCTTTTAGTTGTTATGAAAATGCTAAAAAATAACTAGTTTTAGACGCAAGGAGCTCATTGTTGAAAAAAAAGAGTTACAGTAAAGTTAGAGTACGTACAAAGCGCATAAGAGCTGCAGCATTAGTTTGGAACGGTAACAGGCAACAGAAAAAATGGTCTGAAAGGATATGATTAAATAAACTAATAAATATTCTTAAGCGAATATCAGTGCGTTGTCCCCCATTAATACCTAAATGATCGAACCTCATACCTGATTGGGAGCACCGGTGGAGAAAGTTTAATCTTGGTCGGTGAAGTACCGTTTACGTTTCGTAGAATTTCAAGAACTTTGTGACTGAACGCGTTTCTACGTATTTATTCTCAATCGTTTTCTGTCGCACTTGTTGTGTAATGTTGTAGACTGAAAATACACTTCTCTACTGCACTGCTTGTGAATCTTGACACGTTCACACTGAACACGGAGCATCGACTCGAATAATTTGATATTTTTTTAGAGGAAGCCACCAGCTATCTACATACCAAATTTGGTGACTCTATCTTTAAAGTTATGTATCCAAAGTTTCAAGTCTCTATCTTTACAAATCGCCGAAGAAAGTTGCGTTCATCCATATGGACAGATGGACAGCATGACGGTCATTTCACAAACCCAATATACTAGTACAATAAGTTTATCTCCTATAGCTTGCAATGTTGTAAATTTTGTTGGAAATGTGTTTTATAAAGCTGTTAGGTTTACTTTTGCATTTTTGTTGTTCATACTGAAAGTTTTCTTTTACACATTTTAATAATATAAAAAAAAAATGGCTCATTGCAAACAGGTTTTTTTTGTGTACACAAATCCACATTTTTTGCGTAAATTGCGGAATTCCCATATACATTTTAAAATGTAGAATTGATAAAATAATAAATTGAATTTCTGTGGCCACAAAAATGTGTAACAGAGATTTTGGTTCCCTCACCATTCGACTTTTACATAGAGTAGTTTGGTTTGTGTTTGTGATATAATTGCTTCAGGTGGTAATCCACCGCAGGCAAACGGCACAGGTAGGCCACGCATTCTGGAGACCCCACATATTTTTCCTCTTATCTCAGCTGCACCCCCAATCCATTGACTGGCGAAACGATACCTTCCGTGTAATACAATACAAACAGTTATCAAACCATCAGACAAAAGGAAACTGACGAGTGACTTCTAAGAATGCAGATCGCAAAGGGTTAAGGTACTTCATGAGGCCGTACAAATAGAGTTATGTTACATAAGTAACCAAATAACGTGGCCAAGTTATCAAGATCACAATCTTTGGGGGAGGTTACCAGCTATATACATACCACATTTGCTGGTTATCTTTAAAATTGTCGCGAATATACACTAGTTATCAATTAGAGCTGTCAGGTATATCGGGTTTTGCGGTAACGTTTGCGAGAGTCCAACAATTTTTTCCGTGATGCTTGGGGAAGCATTCCTGCAATACATAAGTTCCCCGCATTGGCCATTGGGAGTGCGACTTTTACATTTTTGACAAAGAGGCAAAATGCACGATCGTTGGCATTGCGAGAGGCCGGGGCGCTTACCATCAGTGAATGTCAGCAGGGGTCAGTAAGCATCATGCTGGGCGGAGCTGAGCGTCGCTGGTGGCAGCGTAGGGCGTAGAGCAATAATGAAAGAGACGTTGGTGCCAACTTCGAAGTGAAGATCAAGCCCAACGGAGAAACGCCCTTTGTGAACATCTAAATCTGTCAGAAGTTCAATTATTAAGTTGTGCCAACGAGCTCGTAGCCAAAAAAAAATGTTTTTAATAAACCGCTGATATATGGTTTTCAATAAATTATTAAAAAAAACTTACTCGACGTCAGCTTTGGCATTTAGCTTGGGGTTCATTGTAGTCTTAGGCCTGTGTGCTTTAGAGAACGTAAAAGTCATTTTTTGTTCCATATCGCGACATTAACAAAGTGCAGTCTAAACGTTACTACCGACTCTAACTGTGCAGTTACAGTGTACCGACTGCACGACAGTACCATATAATTTTCTCATAATAAGACTTAGTTTAAAGACCGAAAAAAAATGTTAACGCCATACAATATTTTGCCACCACTCTTCATTTGCTCGTAAACCAAAACTATGGTCGTTATGAATTGTTCAGGACTTTATAAGGACATCAAAATGCGCATAAACACCAATTTAGAGGACTGAATTTGTTTGCCTTTTTATATTTGTTTTATCGGTAATTGGAAGAGGTATCCAAAACCAGAAATATTTACACTTATGAGTTGGAAGCTATGCTCAAAAAAGCGGATAAGAAGAAAACGAAAGGGGCTCTCGATCTTTTGAAATAAACTTGAACTGCGTATTGTATATACGAACCGAATGACTTAGCTGTCTTGCTTTTGTAATATCTGAAATAGACGCGTTCCTTCAGACAGTCGGACGGACTCCAAAGATTGACCTTAATATCCTGGCCACGCCCTCGCCAACTTGGAAATGCCTATATCTCTATAGTAAATGTATAATTAAAACTTATTAAGAGCATGAACTAAAACTTATATCGTTTATGAATTCCTTCTCGAGCTAGGAAAAGTATATTGTGTTTGTGCAATGTGCGTCTTGCTGTCCATCTTTCCGTCCGTCTGCTCGTAAAACGCATTCTTTTCGTCGCCTTCCGTTTTTCCGCAACCATCAATGGCACAAAATATGTGAACCAGCGTGAGATATTATTTAAGGCGCCAGGCATAGCAGGGTCACCACTACTCAACATCGTTAGTCATGACCCAGTTTTGAGTATGCCTCAACTTCATAGGATGAACAATAATAACCTTCGTGTCATCGAAGAACTCAAAAAAGAGTTGGTGTCCGCCGACTCATCCAATATGTGGACTATTGTCGGCGTTGCTCTCAGCATCAATTAAGTGGCGTAATCATCACATTGCATATCTCGAAAAGGAATCAAGCTTCGCGGGTAGCACAAAGGGTCATCAACAGCTACAAGGTGACCGAGGACGGTCATAAACTTGAAGGGGGAAATTGAAATTTTACACTATATACACTATAATAATAAATATGACCGTAACGAATATATAAATTACGTAAAATAAATTACATAAAGTATCATGTTACCTATGCTGACCATTGTGGTCGGGGCGCTGAACTCAAGCGTCAGCGGAATATGGATCAAATGTGTAAATATTATTATTGTGCAATATTCTAATACAAAATATTTATGTGCAATTCTTATGTGTTAATTACTCCCCTTCAAATTTGTGACTGTCCTCGGTCACCTTGTAGCTGTTGATGACCCTTTGTGCTACCCGCGAAGCTTGATTCCTTTTCTTGATATGCAATGTGATGATTAAGCCACTTAATTGATGCTGAGAGCAACGCCGACAATAGTCCACATATTGGATGAGTCGGCGGACGCCAACTCTTCTTTGAGTTCTTGGATGACACGAAAGTTATTATTGTTCATCCTATGAAGTTGAGCCATACTCAAAACTGTGTAATGAATAACGATGTTGAGTAGTGGTAACCCTGCTTTGCCTGGCGCCTTAAATAATATCTCACGCTGGTTCACATATTTTGTGTCATTGATGGTTGCGGAGAAACGGAAGGTGACGAGGTTTGTTCCGTCCGTGGTTATCTCTGGGCCATTGGCTGTACTGACCGTTGCTGTGCTCTTGTCGATGATTATGATTCCATCATTCACTTGCGAGATCAGGCTTCAGGTGGCTTGGTTACGTTCGGCAGGAGGCGGCGCCGCTAGCATGCAGTGCTCATGCACAGGTATCTCGTGCCATTTCCTTACAAACGGATGCGAAAGTTGTTGTTACGTACTCATTAACCGCTAGAACATCGTTTTTATATTCGGCTACTGTGTCATCTTGTAGTTGCAGCGTGAAATGTTGGTAAGATACTGGGAAGATGGTGACCTTGGTACAGATGAATTTAATTGCTGAGCCTAAAAAGTCTAGGCTCCTTGCCATTCTATGGTGCACTCTTACCACGGACAACAAATTTCTAATGTGTTCTATGTCTACATCTAATAAATTTCGCATATGCGATTAAGGGAATAATTCTGTCATGATAGTGAACTCTGTCAAGTAATTAGAATGCCTTAAATAGTCCCTTTGTTCCCATACCAATACCTTTCCGTCTATTATCGGTCGATAATCCGACTCTTTACTAAACCTAGCATTAACAAGATTGCAAATTGAATAATGTAAAAAGACAAATAAAGATTGTGCCGTTAGTAATATGAATTTAGCTGCTGGCTACTGTGCGTTCGGTTATGTTCTGTCGTTACGATTTCTATTTGCCCGTTTTTGTCGGTAATATCTGTCACAAATTTTGTGGAATGCCACAACTTAGTGGCTGGGAAGTTTAACTTGAGCTCGTGTTGAGCTTTGGAAGATCGCAGTAGATTGCGTTGGCAGCATCTGGGATGATGAGTGGTTTTAATATATCGAATATATCTTATCGAATATATCTTTATCCACGAAGCTTATGAGGTGGCGAATTTTTTCGCCGAAGATTATTATTTTCCTTTGTAGTGGGAAACGTGCCTCTTCTAAGATAATTTGGTTTTTAAAACAATTTAATGGCTTACTGTGTAGGTTAACGAGATCTCACTGTGAATGGTTGCAGCGTCGGATAAGGGCTCGTCTTGCATTGCGTTAACGTTTTGTCTAGATAGGGCATCGGCCACGAAATTGTCCTTACCCGGTTGGTAGAACACCTTGGCGTTGTGTTCGTCAATAAATGCTTTCCATCTTTTGATCTTTGCATTCGTATTTCTGACAGAGACGGCGAAAGTAACGGACTGATGGTCGGTGAATATATTTATTTCTCTTGTCCCGTATAAATAAATTAAATGAGGTGAGAGTGTCCAATATAAAAATGGGTATACTTGACCAAATATGTTCATACGGCTCTTTTGTTTTACCTCTCTCGAGCCGTTTATCTAGCTTACGGTAAACGTTTTTTCGGAGGAACTACGTTTTTTAGCTCCTTTATGGGCTTACCTAGTTTTTTGCCGCCCCTGTGTCTCTGCAGGATTTTTATTGTTTTCTCACCCAGTTGCCGCTTGATGAAAGGCAGCCGGGAGCTTTCCCTTAAAAAATTAACTGAGTCATTATCTGGCTTCTGCAGCGTTTGCATAATTGTGAACCTCATTATTGGGGGAAACATTGTGCAGCTTTTGATGCCTTGGTCCTGTCATTCTACAATATCGGACGAGTTTGGGCTCTTTTGGGCCTGCTCAGCGTTATTTTGAGTTTTAGCAAATTTAGTGCGGTGTCTAAGCTTAGACGAAGAGTCAACTTCCATTGGCTTCGGTGGTTGTTCCTGTTCATCTCTCTTGACAAAATGGGGTTTTTTTTCACCGCCCTGTTCGTCTCTATTACACTTCCCCTGTTTTGCGTGGGGGCGATTTTTATGGTCCTCTTTTGCATGTTCTCTTTCAGCGATGGCTTTCGCGTATGAAGCCGAAAACATGCTACGCTCAATGCTAGCTTCTGCTTCTCTAGCCAACGCTAAAGCGGATGCTAGGTCCCTGGGCTGAGCCGGAAAGACAATGGCCTTAAGTGATTTCCTAAGTCCTGAGGTAAAGGCGTGAAGCGAATCAGCTCTGACCTCAACATTAAGAAGTGTTGCTTTTACTTACTCATGTGTCATTATGATTTTGTTTGTAACAACAGTTAATTTCCTCTTAACTTCAACGTAAAATTGTATTAGGGTCAAGTCACCTTGTCTAACCATTTCGAGGCCTTGCCTCAGAAGTCGTAGAGAAGTTTTGTCAGCATAGGAGCAATGTAGTCTGGCTATGATTGCATAAAAATTCAAGACAGTAGGGTCTGATACTAATACCGCTCTGGCTGCTTCTCTAACTTTACTCCCAATGATTTTTACTGCTTGGTAATGCGTGCAACCACCAACAAAAAGTTTAAACAACTCGTAAGCATCGACGGCTGATTGCCCCCATGCTACGTTCTCATCTGACTCGCCGGGTTTACGCAAATTCTTTGGTAGGGCTCAACTTGAGTTGTTTTGATGTACAAGCTATTTACCCGCGCGCTCATAGTGTTAAGCTGATTTTGAAACCTTTGTTCTTGCTGCGCCAACGCTATTCTAACAGCAGATTCTATTATTGCTTGCACATGGTTTGCGTCCATGGTAGAGTTCAGACAGTTCTGTGTCTGGCTAAAAATTCTTTGGTTGTGTACTTGGCTGATATGAAACTCTAGGTTTGTGACCTGGTTAAATATCGTTCGGTTGTGCCCCTGGCTGATATGAGGCTCTAGGCTTGGGACTTGGCTATTGCTATCTTCCATGTCCCAGTCACTATCACTATCTCGCTCGGATTTTTGACTTTAAATGTGTCTAACCAACTCAGATGCTCATGATAAAAAACAAATTCTTTGCAGCGTTTTCACGCAAAGGCTTGGAACTTGTTTTAAATTGAGAACGAAATAGTTGAACCGCATAAATATAATGCAGAATATAAATTTGGAAAGATCTTTGATTTGATGTAGCTTTTTCTTGTCGATTGTATTTACACACTCACAATTACACACACTTGCACTTAATTTTAACTTTGGTGTGCGATTTGAAGAAGCAATTTTAAATAAACTTACATAGTGTGGGAATTAGAGTTATTCTAGCTCTAACTTATTTGGGAATCTTGTATGTTGGGCGCCAATTAAGTAAAGTGGGCTGGTCCAGCGATGAACTAGGCGTCGAAGGCAGGTCCAGCGCCCAACGATTATGTTGTAGGGCTTGACTTCACCACCTTGTCTGTTTACTGGCCTTGTGGATCAGCAATGATCAGAAAATATAACAAATTTATTTACGGCAGTGTGCCGGAGTAGTGCTAGTTTGATCTTAAAACGTCAACGCAAAACTGAACTGCATTACAAAATTGAATTAAAGCTAAACCTAAAAGTTGAGCGCATGAGCTACAGCAGGCAAGCCGAATCAGCATAAGCGATAACGCAGATACTTGCAGCATAGTCACGTATCAGGTTACTGATGCTGATCATTGTGTTCGGGGCGCTGAACTCATGCGTCAGCGGAATATGGTTGGAGCAAATGTGTAAATATTAATATTGTGCAATATTCTTCTACAAAGTATTTATGTGATTCAGTTTATGTTTCGGTTCAAGATTTCAACCACTTCAGTTGACACTCGTCTTGGAACATTGAGTAATATATATATATTATAAATGTATTTGTTTATTTATTAGGTGGCAACAGCGTTGCGTGAAATGCGTCGGGTTGATGAAGAAATGAAAAAGCGCGAAAGAATCATATCAGAAACTTCTATAAGCGATTATCAAGCTATTGAAGATTGTGAGAGGTAAGTTAATGTACACAAATTTACAAATATTAACACATTTACATATACATATGTATTAACGGTTCCGTGTGATTAACTGATTAATGAGAAAAAGTCACTAAATAACATACAGATGAAACATAAAGTAATAAAATGTAACAATTATTTTTTGCTTGGCCGACATTAACTTCGGTTTTGCTCGGGTCCTCATTGCACTTACAATTTCAGATGGAATAAGTATCAGCGGGCTGTTGCTTTGCAAGAGTTTAGCAAGATCGCGAATTTTTCTGCAACTTGTTCCCACACACGACAAAGCAATTCCTGCAGTTGTACTTATCTTCAATCACAAGTAGCAATGAGGAGATCATTTTTATTTGCATGCAAACTTATATTATATTTATATATAGGTTTCGGTTTAAAATTGGATTTGTCAATTGCGTTTATAAATGCAGATAAAAAATGAGTTAACTAACAGTGGTTTCAAGGTACGATACGTTTCGCTTTTCAAACCTAGAGTAATTAATACTATTCTTGGATATCAAAAGCAAATCCCTTAGAGTCGCTGTCGCCGTCGCTGGTTCGCCGACGCTGTCGCTGAGTCGCCGCTGTCCCATCAGTAAAGCGTTAGCGTCTTGTGGGCGATACCAGTAGCCTACGGCTCCAACCGCATCCGCTGACAGCGTTAAACTGAGGGAAATCGCTGCTGATATTTAACAGCGGAGATGCCGCCAACAACGGGAATCGATCGTTTATAATGATGACCACCATGGTGGCAGGGTCGGGGTGACGCGACTGCGTTTGGCAATGGGCTGTGGCCCCTACGTGGAGGCCTTGTGTGCAGTGCTGTTTGTGAATAGTTCGCTACAGCCAACAACTGGCCGTCGAAGAATGCCAGAAAGTCAATTTAGGGCACTTCTTGCCCGATATGCTGCCTTGCAATCTGTGCAACGCTAAAAATAATCAAGTACATCTATCGCCTGTAATACTGTCTTCGTAGAAAATACAGCGTCTTTACGATCCCACCGTGGGCACCTTCTCGACGACCTGCACTTGTTCAATCGATGCCTCCTCTAGTTGGTTATCTAACCGCTCGTGATCTCCTTCCCCAATTCTGGGTACTCTTCGCACTCGAACTTTAACGTCTCAAACCCCAACAAACTGCTTGAATCCACTTCCTGCTTCTCTATGTTATATGTTCTGTGACATTGTATCGGCCACTAAGGTTTCTACGCCTTTCCAATGCTCTATGCTTAAGTCAAACGCCTGCAACTGTAGAGTCCATCGAGCCAAGCGACCGTCAATACTGCACTCTATGACCCTCAAAGGGTATATACAGTGAACCAGAGAAATAGGGGCACCCTGAATCTTTTACAGTTTACTTTAATGTAACTTGATGAAAATCAAATAAAGTAATCTCGAAAATTTATTGATATATTTTAACAAATCGGCATAACATTTAAGGTAAGCACGTACGAATGCACGAAGAAACTTTAATAATGCAGAGGGAATAATCGGTGTCTGGTTTTCGATCAGTAATCGTATGCCAAACAACTGTTTCTTACAAAAACGATCTCCTAAACGTCTTTTTTATATCTCTGGCTTATCATAAAAAAATTATAAATCTCAGTTGATGTAGACTATTGCGATAAGAAACAAGCCAATGGAAATTATGTGTACTAACCTATTATTCAATTTATAGAATTAGAAATCCTGTTTAACGAGCATCACGAGCCATTCCAAAATTCATAGTTTTATTGGTCGCTAGAGTTCTAGTAATTTCATAACGCATTAGAAGAACTAAGTGCAACGGTAAAAGTTAAATAATTAAGAAAAAATAAAGTTTCGTGTCAAAAAAGTATTAAGAGTATTTGAGTATGAGTCCATATACTTGTTTAGGATTATGTCTCTATGTTTAATGATTGCTTCTAGGAATGCTTTCCACTAATTTGAAGGCGTCCCGTGTGGTAAATTTTGATCATAGTGTGCATAAGACTTCCATCTGTTGTGATTTTTATACCCTGAACCCATTGAAAATGGGTAAAAAAGGGTATAATGGTTTTGTGCAAATGTATGTTACAGACACAAGGAAGCATCTCCGACCCCATAAAGTATATATATATTCTTTAGCAGGATCACTAGCCGAGTCGATTAAGACATGTCCGTCTGTCTGTCTGTCTGTATGAACGCGCCGATTTCAGAGACTACAAAGCTAGAAAGCTGATCTTGGATTCATTCGGTTCGTATATACCATACACAGATCAAGTTTATTTCAAAAGATCGATAACTCTTTCCGTCTTTTTATTATCGATATTTATCGTTTTTTTGACTCGGTTTCTCAAGCATAACTCCCATACTATAAACTCTAGAGCCACCAAACTTATTTTATTAGGTTTGCGTAAAGCATACGAAGAATAAATATTTCAGGTTTTGGATACCTCCCCCCAATCGCCCCCAATATCGAAAAAACCATAAAAGCCGCAAATCAAATACTTCAGACTTGCAAATTGGTTTGTACATAGTTTTCGATGCCACCAATTAGTCCTGAAAATTTCATAACGATCATACAGTAGTTTAGAAAAAAACAAGGATTTTGTTTTAATAGTGGGGGCAAGCGCAGTAACCTAGTAAAATGCGTGCGGCATGAATCATTGTGTGTGTATTTGTGAATATGTGTTTGTATGTATAAATTCACACGTCTTGAAATGTTTATGAAGACAGTGTTCAGGGTATCTCCTAGTCGGGCGGCCCCGACTAGAGCCTTCTCACTTCTTATTTATTTAGCATGTGCCAAATATGTCTAATGGGGTTCAAATCTGGTGAATATGGTAAATTTGTTTACAATGGTAAACCTTCTTGCACCAAATATTACGCGTGTTTTGATAATAGACAACACTAAGTAACAAAACCCATGCTTTGTTGTATCTTTCATCAAACACACTTTTTCCATATAATGAATTAACATTAAAAATTTTTCTATTGCAGAAATGTTGGTTTTTAAATATTTAAAGAAATATTTTTTTATTGTTAGCTTTCTTTTGAGTAGTGAGCCTGCTCTTTTGATCATTACCAGTAAATTAATAAGGAGCGGAAATTCTGAGACAGTAAAGTCCAATTTTAGTAAAAGATTGCACACTGATAAAATTTTGTGAAATTAACAAAAAAGTTTTAAGGCTCTTTCTATAGATTTCAATGACTTATATCTTAAACGATGTTTAATTAATCCAAATTTGTAAAAATATTGACTGAAGAGTTGAAAAGTGCTAAGAATTTTTTTCCGTATTTTGAATTCAAAAATGTAGGGCGTGTTGTTTATATATTCGTTGGCTTTTGAGTTGTAAAGCTTTTTAATGTCGGAAATGACTTTCTTAATATATTCATTATCTTTTAAAACTAGTACAACTTTTTAATATTGGTAATAACTTTCTCGAGTATAACCAAAAATACTAATACCACAATTTATAAATTTTTTTAAATGTTGCTTTTCATCGTATGGGCCACCATATGTATCAGAAAAAGAAGGTTTGCTGAGAATACAACTTGACTGTTACATAGTATAAGCAGCTAACAACATTCCATTACAAATGTGTACATGTCCTGCATAATTATCTGAGCGGATGGATGCCTCTATCGGTGCCAAAGTCCATCATTGGGTCTGGGGGTTGCTTCTATGCGTGCAGCCTTTTCTAAATGAAGTGCAATAGACAGAATTTCTTCAGATTTATGTTATAAAGAATATATATATGTGGTGGCGATTGCATTCATCTACTGCAAATAATCGGAGCTATACAGATTTAAATAACATTAGCAAAACGATGGGAGTATTTTTCTTACCTGTCTGGCCAGCTATGGCTGTGATTCCAGCTGTTGTCAGTGATAGCAATATTAGGATTTACTTTATATTATAAGCAATATTTTCAGGTTTTTGCATGTAAGCCCTATCTAGGCTCATAAGATTTTGTCCACTCGACATAAAGTGAAATACAGGCAATTTCTTCAGGTTTATGTTAAAAAAAATATATATATACATTCATATATATGTGTGGCGGGGTTTGCATTCCTCTACTGGAAATAATCGGAGCTATAAAGCTATAAAGATTTAAAAAGCATCACCAAAACGACCTGTCTGGCCAGCTATTGCTGTGATCGCATCTGTTGTCAGTGATAGCAATATTTGGGTTTACTTTATATTGTAAACAAATTTTTACGTTTTGCAAGTTTAGGTGACCTAAAAGAAACGAGGAATCTTTATTACCAATAATCAACTTATAAGGGAAGTCAAAACCAAGGCTTGTCTAATAGTTGGTTAGCAGTGACCGATTAGGAAGTAAAAGTCTGCTGGTGTCGATGGGAGACGGCGATTGGGATTCCAGTTTAATCAACGTAAGACAAAGTGCGATAACTGCTTCTGAACAGACTCAATTCGATCTTGATGGATTTTGGCGTGCGTATATATGAATTGTACAAAAATTTCATTGAACTCCTTCGACCAACGTTTAATAACGCCATGTACATCCTTAGCCCCAGTCAAGTTTAAGCACTAAGAGTTCATGGTGTACAGAGTCAAATGCTTTGTTGAAGTCGGTGAAAATTACATCTATTTCAGTTTTTGTAGAGATTGCAGATAGTTAAGCAAGTCCCCTAATTTTGATGTATAAGACGTTTCACATTTCTGAAATGGAGAATGATTACCGTTTCTTTCCAAAGGGATGAAAAAAAGCACATTAAGGGATTCATTAAAAAGCTATTCAGTGGACGCTGAAGGGAAAACCAAATTTTTTATGTAGAAAAAGTGGGATGTTCTCCGCCCTAAGAAGTTTTAATGATTTAATAACTAAAACAAGTAAGATTGCTCTAGTCGGGACCTCCCGACTAGGAGATACTCCGAACGCAGCATTTAACTCATAAACAGAAACTCTCGGCACTTAATAAGTATTGAGGTGGTTAAAAATTAAAAACAAAATAATTAATTCTTAATTACCAACTATTCACAACTCTTATCGATTGGACCACACTCTCATCTTAATTCGCTTACGATAAAACATAGCTTAACCATCCTTAAAAAAAACTGCTAGGAAATGCTAACAAAATAGTTCGAGCCCGGACCCTCCAACTTCAGCTGCACGACTCTTAACAGCTGAACCACTTCTTCGATGA
This sequence comes from Drosophila micromelanica, assembly GCA_004143825.1. Classification (NCBI taxonomy): domain Eukaryota; kingdom Metazoa; phylum Arthropoda; class Insecta; order Diptera; family Drosophilidae; genus Drosophila; species Drosophila micromelanica. The sequence continues at coordinate 2,790 of SCDY01002633.1, read as the reverse complement.
ATATCGTTGTAATAAAATTCAGTTTTAGTATGCAAAACAAAATTCCAAGAAAAACGCTAGGCAAAATTTTGCATTTGCATGTGGGTGCGCACATAAACACAGAAATTACTCGTGCTGTCGCTTGGCCCCCACTACCGAAAATAAATTCTTGATTTGCTCGTAAGATAAATGTTTGATCGTTATGAAATTTTTAGGATTTATTCAGTGCATCAAAATTATTGTACAAACCCATTTGCTAGACTGCAGTATTTGATTTGCGGTGTTTATGGTTTTAACGATAATGGGGGCGATTGGTGGGAGGTATCCAAAACTTGAATGATCTAACTTTTGTTTCTAGCGTTTATAGTTTGGGAGTTATGCTTAAAAAACTCAGTCAAAAATCGATAAATATCGGTAATAAGATAATAAGAAAACGGAAAAGTTAACGATCTTTTGAAGTAAACCTGATCTGCATATGGTATATACGAAACGAATGAGTCCAAAATCAGCTTTCTAGCTTTTGTAGTCTCTGAAATCGACGCGTTCATACAGACAGGCGGACAGACAGACGGATAGACAGACGGACATGGCTTTATCGACTCGGTTAGTGGTACCCTGTTTTACCCATTTTCAAACAAAACATGTCGATACACCGTAAATCGCAAATCGATAAGAGGTAAATATTCAATACAATTAGCCCCCAAATTTAGTATACAAATAACTGGTGACCTCCCCCAAAAATTGCAAATCGAAAATGTCTATTCTACCACAGTTTTTGAGCTATAGTCACCAAATTTGGGATACTTTTAGCTGGAACGCTTCCCAAAACAACACGAAAACATATTTTTAAAGGTGGAGCAACTAAATTTGAATGGTATGATTGGTTGATTGTCGCACGTTTTTTATACTCCTTCACGTGAAAAGAGTATTTTGGTTATGTGCTGTTGCGACCCGCATTGATTTTGAATTAAGATTTAAATTATAACCGACAAACCAAAGTGCGTGGTCCTGAAACCATGATCAGGCTTGCCATTTGACTTTAAATTTTTTATAATGCATATAAATATTAATCGGTAGAATAAGATATAAATCTTTGTATCGAAAAATGACAGCTGGTGAGTTGCAATCGAAAACTGGCGGTCACCACACTGTTTAATTAACGCTAAGATGACTTTTCTTGCTAATAATACAATCCTAATAGATATAAATTATAAACTCGCGAGCTTGGCACGCAACAATGAACACAGGAGAATTTTAAAAGGATTGTGAAATTCAATTGTATGTATGTACAGACTTGGAGACATCTAGTTGTCTCGTTCAAACACAATAAGAACACTGAAGCGGATTGAATTTGCGCGACGGAAAAAGTTGCAAGACATTTCGACATCGACACCATTGGGATAAAATAAGATGAGCACTGACGACGACAGAGAGGCTCTCAGCAGTGATGAAGAGCAGACAATGATCCAAAATAAGGAGAATCAATCGATTCCAGTATTTATACAAGGCATTATGCAAAAAATTATGGACAGATGAGTTCCCATGTTACGGTCAAAAAGGAATTGAGTTCTGTAATGCACGCATCCCGTGACAAGGAGTTCAACGACACACATGGTTCCCGTTCTCCACAGGAAGGCATTGGCGGACTTAGCGCGGGCAGCGCACATGTACCAAATGGCGCACTTGGAACGGACCATGGTTTGGTGTTATCAAGCGGCGCTCATGGATGTAGCGGATTTTACCGAGGGACCACATCCACATCTAATGCTGCATAAGGTGACAAACATGGTTTCCGTGTCCCAATGGGCGGCACTGGCGGATTTAATGCGGGCAGCACACATGCGCAGGATGGCACGATTGGCACTGGCATTGGTCTGGGGCTAACGAGTGGCGCTTAGCAATAATGTTAACATGAATAGATATTGGGCTGCAAGTAAAATGATTGACTTGCCTTTACTCAGGATTGACCTGTCTTTAGCAGAATGTATAGGAAACTTTGGTTACACTAATCATTCCGAATTGCTCATACTGAGCCAATTGGAAAAGCTATCAGAAATTTCGCCAATAATGGAAAACAGCTTAAAGAATTGTGCCCTTTGCTTCCAAATATCTAACTTGGCTATATTCTTGGAGACGGCAAACGCGGCACAGCATCTGAATAATCCAGTATTACTAATCGAACTAGTAAGTAAACTGCCGATGAGGACCAGAATTGAATGAACAAATATGCAGCTACAATTCGCCTATACCCAGATCTGAAGGATCTTGCTAACTGGATTGAAAGTATGGCTTTGGACATTACTCGGGCTTCACTGGCAACTGCATCGAGTAAACAACCAGCTAAATGTGATCAGCGTAGTACTCAGAAGCTACTGATGCAAGCCAGTACTGATGAACCGCAAACCAAAAACACATGATAGATGCCTTCGCTGCAAAGGAAACCACATGCTAGACAGGTGCGAGTTGATCGCACACACAAGCATCGAGGACAGATGGGTATTGGTTAGGAAAACATATTTGTGTTATGGATGTCTGCGCCATGGGCATAATTTGAATTCTTGCAAAAGAAAGCGAGAGTGTGGAGTAAGTAATTGCAATTGTATCATAATCGCTTGCTACACAAAAATAAGATCAAGCCAAATGTCAGTTAATGTCAATGCTATCAGTGCATTAACTTCGAAGTTGTTATTCAAGTTCCTGCCGGTGGAGGTCACTGGACCAAATGTATCGATAGTAAAAACATTCGCATTCGTATACGAAGGGTCGTCCGCGACATTGATGGAGGAGATTGCTAAGAGCATTAGTATAAAC
>SCDY01002632.1:0-10809 GCA_004143825.1 Drosophila micromelanica | reverse complement strand
TGTTCACTGTTTTGGGGTAGGGTAACCTGCTATCTTAGTTCTGCAATTTGCTGTTCTAGTGCCCTAGTCTGATTGGCAATCAACTGAGCTACCAAATCTGCTTTCAAACTATTGTTATTAGCCATTTTTAGGTTATTAAAACTATCAATTAGATCATCCAGTTTTTTAATTATTCGACTATATATATATTTAAAAAAAAAAAGTAAATATTAAAATAATTATGTAAATCTTCTGATGGCTCACGTAAGCTCCTCCTGGTGAGTGTGGGGTCTTCCTTCCTTCTTTATTTATTTGTGGCGAAAAATTTGGTCTTCCTTCACAAATTTTATTTGTTTTTCCAGGTCAAAAGGTCTTGGATTGGTGGTTGAAAAGATTTTTTATATTGGTCACATAAAGTTTATGTTATCGATGTGGCACACGGAATTTCCAGCCGTAGGAAATTTTTGGTACACTTGAATTATTCTTAGTTCAGAAACTTTTTGTATTATTCGTTTCCTTTGGTTGGAGTTCAGAAACTTTTTGTATTATTCGTTTCTTTTGGTTGTAATCAACATACATAGGTACTTGGCAAACTCGCGATACACTAAAGAATTTGTTTCTTTTAATTGAATCTTTTTTGTGTTTTAAACAACGCGAGCCCCACGTTGGGCGCCAATTAACGAATCTACGTTTGAATATTTGAAAAAAATTTATTTTATTTGTGGGAGATACAAGTCAGCCAGTTTTGATATCCAAATAAGAACTAAAGTACAAATCCGATCTTATGCTGCTAGTCAGCTACGCTTAGGCTAAAGCTTCTTTCCTCAAACCCAAAAGCTCTTCAGACGTAAAAGTTCAGTATCGGAATTATATTTATATGAAGCTGCGCGTGGGGATCTAGAACTTTGCATTAAATGCTTACGTTAACAAAAACTGCGTATGAGAATCTAAAGCTTTGCGCAATATGTTTATGTTAGCTACTGCGTAGGGGAATCAGAGCTGAGCGTAAAATGTTTATGTTAAATGATGACTACGCAGGAAAGTCGGAGCTGCTCTTAAAATGTTTATGTTAAATAATAACTGCGCAGTAGAGTCGGAGCTATGCTTAAAATGTTTATGTTAAATGATATGGCTGACCGCTGCGTGAGGGTCTTATGAGATTGGAGAATTTTGCTTATGATTGCAAGAAGTATTGCTGCGTGGCCTGGGTGATAACTTGCACAGCCAATGTAAGCACTCGTCACCTTTCGATTCTCCGCTACTATCAATGGCATAAAATATTTGAATGAGCGCTATATCATAGGGAAGGAACCTGGCATCGCGGGGTCGCCCCTACTCAACATCATCGGCTATGACACGGTGCTAAGCCTGCCCCAACTCCACAGGATGAACAACCATAATCTCCAGGTCATCAAAAACTTTAAAAATGAGTTGGCATCAACAGAAACATCCAAGCACATGGCAACAGTCGGCGTCGTTCTCAGCATTACCATCAGCACCGTCATCATCATCTGGCTCGTCGTAAAAAAGTGGCAGACTTCAAGGAAGGTTAAAAGGATCATCAATAGCTGTAAGGCCACCGAGGACTATCAGAAACTTGAGGGGGGAGTAGTTAGCACATTGTAATTTGCATACACACATGCAAATGCAAAATTTTGTCAAGCGTTTTTCTTGGAATGTTTTTTTGCATAGTAAAACTGCATTTTATCGCAAGAATATTGATCGAAGCAGTGGTCCAGTTGTTAGGAGTTGTGCAGCTGAAATTGGAATCCTGTGTTCGAATCCCGCATGAAACAGTGTGAAATTTATATTTTCTTTTTTTTTTATTATCAATATTTATAATTTTTATGAAGAGAGCGGGATTTTGTTGGCGTTGACATGAAAATTTTTTTAAGGGTGGTGAAGCTACTTTATATTAGAAGTAAGCTTATATGGGAGTGTGGTCCAGTCGATAGGAGTTGTACATCTGAAGCGGTGGGTCCCAGGTTCGAATACCGGCAAGGTATATTATATTTTTCGTTGGTAATTGCCAATTATATATATTTTTTATACTCTTTCACGAAGTGAAAGGAGTGTATTCGGTTTGTGCAATGTCCGTCATGCTGTCCGTCCGTCCGTATGAAAGCAACTTTTTTCGGCGCTATTGAAGATAGAGACTTGAAACTTTTTGATATATACTAGTAGTTATCTTCTTCAGACAAAGTGTTAAGATTTTTGTACCACGCCCACTGGGAGGCTGGCAATACGATATCATGTCGATACACCTCAAATCGCAAATCGATAAAAGTGAATATTTCCCACAATGTTAAAGATAGAGCCACCAAATTTGGTGATTTCGAAATCACACTTTCGTCATTTTAATACTATGTCGAAAATATCTTTTTGAACCCTCGGTCCAATCCACATTATATCTTTTAGGCTCTTGGAACTTGTGTTTTTTGCTGAAGCGTCAACAACAACCCCTAATTTGGTCGTGAGACTAGAGTCTCTTAACACTGATGCGGTAAGTAATACTTTCCATTATCCTTGCACTCGACCATGTGTCCCAAGTGTTTGTATTCTTTCAAAAAATGTGTATATCTTTCCTTTATCTGATTGTTCTGCTCTAACCTTTCGTCCAAGATTATGAACCGGGTCATTGCTTGTGGTCTTTATTCTCCTAACTCTTTCTCTTTTTAAATGGAATAGTCAATACATAACTTCTATCTTAGTTTCTTTTCGTTGTTCACGTGAAGTTTTTGTCACAGATTTTTGTCTCTAAATCTTCTATGTCTTCATCTTTTATTTCCCGAAGTCTATCTAAGTCTTTTACCTCAATGGTGGTTGCAACTATGGCTTTTTCACCTTTGGATTTCGTGCACCCTGACACGATCCACCCCAAATCTGTATTTTAACCGAGAAGACCATCGATTTTTATAACTCCATTCTTTAAAATGTGAGTATACAGATCTGTTCCGATTACAACGCATACTCGACTTGGTTTATTAAAATGAGGATCAGCTAATATGTAGCTATCCCATTTTGTTTTATCAATATCGATTGAGCTATCTAGTAGAGCTCTCATTAATTTTGGTAAAACTATTGTTTTAGTTTTAATTGTTAAATTAACTTTGTGTCTTGCTACCCTCGATTCTGGATATTCTGGAGGATACTCCACTAATTTTTGTGTTGACCCTTAATCTCGGCAGTTTTAATAGAGCCATTTCGGCTCTGTCTCCTGTGTTTAAACCCCTAAATTTTAAGCATTGTAATGCATAATGTCCTGTTATTTTACATATCGGACAATATTTTGAAAAGCTATTATATGCTTTTTTGAATGCTTTTTTCTCCTCGTCCTTTAATGAGCAATTCCAATACTTCTCTATTGAACTCACGAATAATCAACATCTTGTGACAAGAGTGATTTTGCTTTAATTAAATGTATTGATTCATTATTTTCATAGCGCTCCGTCAATAATTTCCAAGTGCTATTAAAATTATCCGCGGAGCCTACCAACAAGTACGAATAGATGAACTTTAAGGAATAGATGAACTTTAAGGAACTTTAGACCCCTTGCTGTGTTTCAGGCAGCAGCCATACCAACAGGTCTGGTACGGTTGCTCAGCTGTGGGTGTAAAACTCTACTTCTTGTTATATATCCACTTATGAGTTGCATAGTGGTAATATCTATTTCTATTTTTATTTTAAGGTGTTCATGTATGAACAGTCGGATTATCAACTATTCGCATTCCAATTATATTCCGATAATAGACGGAAAAGTATTGGTAAGGGAACAAAGGGACTCAAGTGACCTGACGGAATTAAATGCCATTGCAGATCAGCAAGAAAAATTTGAAAACAACTGCCACCCTGACATGCCAAACCAATCCCTGACCCGTTATTATTTAACACTCCTTTAAAACTCATATTGATATGCTATGGAAACGAAAAGTAGAAAGCATGCTTGCAGCCCGAGAAATTGGCGGGATCAGTTAGAATTGTGCAGAAATCGTACAGCTCAATACGTTAAAATAAACACCGCCACACCACCGCTACACCGCATTGCACCGCCACACTACTGAAACGCATCGTTCAATCGCTACACCGCAGCGCCATTGTAAAACTAATGTAGACATTAGAAAAATAAAGTTAATATTATAACGAGCGATATGGCGTGTTGTATTTTTTTGTTTTGCTTCTGGACTTACAAGAAAAATCTTTATTTTAACTGACTGCTTGCGATTTGGAACTTCGTAATAATTGTGAAATTGACTTTTCTATACATACACGGGTATGCGTGCAATGGTGTTGAAAATATCAAAGTAAAGACGTAATTCAATGGAATTGCGAAATAGGAAAAAGCTGAACCTGATGTCTAACTCATTTACTCCAGTTAAAACAGACGAAATGGAATCTGAAGGCGAATTGGAGTTCAACAAAATTCAAATTAGAAGCTCCTGCAGAGTATAATGGAAAAAAATAAACAATTTGTAGTCACAAACAGAGAGAGAGAGTTCTGACTGTAATGAACTAATTATTTATCCGGGTAAGTAAATTGGAAGATCAGTCGAATAATAAACACATGTCCACACAGGGTGGTACAGACGTTGCTACAGCCGGTAGTGACGCGTATGGTGCTTATGAATGCACTGCCAATTTGACCACACAGGGTGGTACAGGAGTTGCTAAAGCCGGTAGAGACGCGTATGGTGCTTATGGACGCACTGCCAATTTGACCACACAGGGTGGTACAGGCGTTGCTACAGCCGGTAGTGACACGCAAGGCGCTTGTTGGAGCACAATGAGGATAGCCACACAGGGCGGCACATGTGTTGCTACAGCCAGCAACGCACTAGGTGTATTTGGACTAACGTCGGAATCTGAAGCACATGAGTTTCGTATCGCTGATCGTGTCGGTATATATGAGCAAAGTAGTGTTATGGGACATGATTCTATGGGCAATGGTAATGTACAGGGTGGCGAAAGAGTTTTAAAGAATAGAGAAACAACAAGGAGCAATTCCTTACATGTAGCCCCGTAAATTAATATATTTACCAGAATTTAACGGATATTTCATACCATCCATGTTTGCGGATTCAACAGCAGTCTTTGGGTACACAGACTTAGAAAACTTGTTGAAACCACAAAAGAGCCTCAAAGGAGAAGCAAAAAATGAGGTGAAAGCCTTAATCCAGTCAATTTAGTTCATATAAGGGATCGACTACACTTCAGGTACGGGCGACCGACAGTAACTTAGAAAAAATAATTCCGTTTGCTTCCAAAATGGTTATATATCTAAAATCACACAATATTTGCAAAACCCAACAATGATGGAACAACTAGCTGGGAAACTACCTTTAACAAAGCGCATAAAATGGATGGAGTATGCGACAAATATTGTGTCATATCCTGATTTAAGACATTTCACTTCGTGGCTCAGCGATATTGCCACAAGATTAGCAAGGGCCACATTGATGCCGCTGAAACAGCAAGGAAAAGGTGAGAAACGTCCACATCAGAGAACGGTGATGCAGACCACCAAAGGGATTAGTAATCAAATGAACATTTACACGTTGTGCTATAAATGTAAAGGAGAGCATCACCTGGTTAATTGCGAAGCATACACAAATGCAAAAGTAAAGATCAAATGGGCGTTAATCAAAGTGCTTGGGCTCTATTTCGGAGGTCTGCAGAGTGGTCATACATTGACATCTTTTAGATTTAAACGGGAATGCAAAATAAATGGGTATTCCAAAAATCACCATAGAACATTACATCAAGATCCCAACAAGGGTAGACCAAAACGGATGATGAAAATTCAACCGTAACAACAGTAAATACGATTAGGTTGTGTAGTTCAAAACTGTTCTTTAAAGTACTGCCGATAGATATTGTTGATCCTAATAGCAGAACAATCAGCACATTTGCATTTATTGATGAGGGCTCGTCAGTAACGTTGATTAACGAAAGAATGGCTTACAAATTGAAATTGATGTCAACATCAAAACTTACGCTAAACTGGATAGGAAAGCATGCAAGAGATGTTATGTCCATGGAGTGTGAACTCAAAATTCAAACGCAGAACGCTAAAAGTAAATGGCTTCGCATAAACGGCAACACGGTACCGTATCTGCAGCTACCAATACAATCGGTTGACATAGTAAAACTTAAGGAAAGGTTTAAGAGCTTGAAAAACGTGCCAGTAAAGGTACAGATGTTGAGCCAATGATATTGCTTGGCTTCAACAATTGCCACTTAGTGTCGCCTACCAAAATTGTTGCAGACTGCACCGTTTCTATCAGTCGTCCTACATAGCACAATGACGTCGGATTTAGATATGGATAAGCACAAAAGGATGATAGATTATTTTACGACAGAAAGCTTTGGCGTTAAAGCCGATAACCAGAGCAAGATTAATTCTAAAGGACACAACAAAAAAGTTGGAAGAGTCATATGAAACAGGGCTACTTTGGGCCGAAGATATTGTGCACCTGCCCGATAGTTACAACATGGGTGTCAAGAGGCTACATGCAGTAGAAAATAAGATGCATAGCAACGGCACTATCGAAGAGTATAATCAAGCTGTAATGGATTTCGTCAGAAAGGGATACGCTGTAGAGCTGTGTAAGGAAGAGGCCTCAGTGGTTAGCCCTGATACCATTGCCGCATTTTGGGGTACACAACATAAATAAACCCAAAAAGATGCGCTTGGTGTTTTCTGCAGCCGCTATAGATAGAGTTTCCTTAAATACAAAGTTATTAGAAAGATAGGGGTATGTGCTGACATAAATGAGATGTTCCTGCAAGTAAGATTTATAGAAGCTGATCAAGTACTAAAGACGAGATTTCAATAGCAACAGTCAAATTGGCCTATGATAAAGTTTAAGAAATCCTTGGTATGCATTGGGATTGCGACCATGACTTATTTACTTTCGATCTAAAATTAAATCGAGTAGATAAAGACATTGTGAAAGTCATTAGATGTCCGACCAAACGCCAATTTCTTAGTTTGGTCATGTCAGTGTATGATCCCTTTGGAATGTTGGCAGACTTAATGATATTGCAAGGTTTTGGTACAAGTTGTATGTCGTACGGGAACCAATTGGAATGATTTACTATCAGAGCATTTATTTAGACGTTTCAAGAAATGGAATTTACAATTGGAAAGCGTAAAGCATTTTTAGATAGATAGATGCTATTTGCCGAATATGTTTGATTATATGTTTTTGTCGATGCTAGTGAGTCGGCCTTTTCTGCCGTAGCCTATTGAAGAATAGATTACAATGGTCTAATTGAAGTCAAGTTCATTGCAGGAAAGACTAAGTGTGCACCGCCAAAAATGTTGTCTGTGCCACGAATTGAGCTGTAGGCAGCTGCGCTTGGCACTCGTTAAAAAAATACAATTTTAACTTTACATTGTGGTCTCATTCGTACACTGTTATTTCATGGATACGTTCAGATCATCGGTAGTATAAGCAATTCGTTGTAAAACCGGATAAGCGAAATTTTGGAAACTTCGGAGGAAAACGACTGTGGTGGAAGATTCGATTATGCAAAGTCGTTACCCAAAAGTTATTCTACCAAAAAGACATGCTTTAACTAGTCTAATCGTCAAGTGGTATCAAGAAATGTATCGACATCAGAATGACAAACTTATAGTAAATGAGATAAGGCAGAAATTCTGGTTAATAAACTTGCGATCGGCTGTTAAACGAGCCAAAGCAGAGTGTCAGTACTGCAAAAACAGTGGGAATTCAATTGCCCGTCTAATGCAAGTTCTGGAGTTTTTTGGGCGCGTCTTGTCAGATCTTCAAAACGCGTACTGTCAGTTACACTAGGGCAACAAGCCCCTCAAGTACAGACACTGAGAAGTCTCCTAATCAAAGCGGAAAATTTAATAAACAGTCGCCCTTGAACGCATGTACCAGTCAGTATTGATGACCCGGACCCTTTGACACTAAACTACTTTTTAATGGGATCTGCAAACTCAACACAAACTCCAGGAGACGTTAGCAATTTTTGTTATAGAAAACAATATCCAACAAGCAACTTAAAGACCAGCAACTTAAAGACAACTTCTGGCGGCTCTGGATTAGAGAGTATTTACCAAGTCTAACTTGGTCAACATAAACATAACAACATAAAGTTTCCAAGAGGAAACTGGAAAAAAAATAATAACAAAAACATTGCCTTGCAAAGATGGACACATAAGAATAGCTGAGGTGCGGACAACAAAAGGAATATTGGAAAATCCAGTATCAAAGCTGGCAGTAGACGGAGCAAGAAAAATTTGAAAATAACTGCTACCCTGACAGGCAAACCCAATCCCTGACCTATTATTATTTAACACTGCTTTAAAACTCATATCGAAATACCATCGAAATGAAAAGTAGAAAGCGTGCTTGCAGCCCGAGAAATTGGCGCGATCAGTTAGAATTGAGCAGAAATCGTACGGCTCAACACGTCAAAATAAACACCCCACCACTACACCGCCAAACCACCGCACCGCATCGGTTGATCGCTACACCGCCGCGCTATTGGAAAAAACCGAGCTATTCCCACAATCCCACATACGGAAATTATTATATGTAGATTTAGATCATATTAACAGCTTACTGTCCGTCGTTGAAATACACCATAGAATGGTTAGAAGCCTAGATTTCCTAGGCTCAGCGCTAAAGATCATAGCAGGCACACCAGATGCCTCCGACTTCGAAAAGATTAGATGTCCGAATTACCAATTAATCGGTGCAAGCAATAGGCAATTGATTATCAACTCGGGACGCAAAGGCAAGTCAACGTACTAACTGACCCAGTAAATGCAATCATAAAACAAGTAAGAACGTTGCAGTTGGTCGTTACCGACTGCGTTATACTCGTTCACATTCTTAATTATTATTATTATTGTTTTGAAAAATTTCGGTATACTGTTCTTTGGGTGGGGGTGGGTGAGAGTGGGGGTTGAGGCGGGGGTGTGAGTGGGGATGGGGGCTCACCGCCAAAATTTTGTTCCGATCTTTAAATGAGTTGACCAGTTATCTACGCTCTAAATTTGATACCTCTAGCTTGAAAACTGTGGGAGATATAGGCATTTGCAGCGTGGCGGGGGCGCTGGGGGGCGTACTAATAGGCGTAGCCGGGATATCAGGATTTTTCCAATTTTTAGGGGAGGTCACCAGCTATCTACATACCAAATTTGGTGACTCTATCTTATAAATTGTGGGAAATATACACGTGTAATCAATTGGAGCTGCCAGATATATCGGTTTTTGCGAATGGCCAAAAAAATTGGGGGAGCATTCCTGCAATATATTGCAAAATTTGCTAACTCTAGGTCAAAAACTATGGGAGATATAGCCATGCCCGATTTTTAAGGGCGGGGCCGCTGGGGGGCGTTCTAGTGGGCGTGGCCAGAATATCAAAGGTGCAATCTTTGGGGGAGGTCACCAGCTATCTATATACCAAAGGTGGTGGCTTTATCTTTAAAATTGTCTCCCAGTGGGCATGGCACAAAAATCTTCACACTTTGTCTGAAGAAGATAACTACAAGTATACATCAAAACGTTTTAAGTCTCTATCTTCAATAGCGCCGAAAAAAGGTGCGTTCATCCGGACGGACAGACGGGCGGACGGACAGACGGACAGCATGACGGACAAACGCAATATACTCTTTTCACTTCGTGAACGAGTATAAAAATCAAGAAATAATAATTTAATGGATACACCGTATTTGTATGAAACATTATTGGCAAGAGACCTGCACACGAGCAACATACACTGGTAGCACTGCCTCTTGCCGAACAGCTTATGTAAGCACTGACGATGGCCCAGAGGTCGTAACAAACGGGACCCACCTCGTCACCTTCCGATTCTCCGCTACCATTAATGGCACAAAATATGCGAATGAGCGCGAGATCATAGGGAAGGAACTTGGCATTGCGGGGTTGGCCCTACTCAATATCATCGGCCATGACCCGGTGCTAAGCATGCCCCAACTCGACAGGATGAATAACCATAATCTCCAGGTCATCAACAACTTTCAAAATGATTTGGCATACACAGAAACATCCAAGCACATGGCAACAGTCGGCGTCGCTCTCACCATTACCAACAGCAGCTTCATCATCATCTCCTCGTAAAAAAATTGGCAGACCTCAAGAAAGGTGAAAAGGATCATCAATAGCTATAAGAAGACCGAGGAGGGTCAGAAACTTGAGGGGGGAGTAGTTAACACATAAGAGTTATACGTAAATATGTATATATAAAATTTATTAGAATATCAAAATACCTTGTTTACCCATTCGCTCCAAAAGCAATCCGCTGACACAGAAGTTCAGCTCCCCGCTTTTCGGTCAGCAGCGGTAACATGACACTTGACTACACTTATGCTGAATCGGCTTGCCGACTGTAACTTTGTAGCGTTTTGATTTTCTCCTTTAGATTTAGCTATATGCCTTTCTTGTATTTCAGTTTAGCTTTACATGAAATGCGCAACTTATAAGTCGCTTAATAAATTCATAACTCCGACATTGCCGATAAACATAGACAGTGTGCCACTAAAGTCTCCGTACCCCTTATGCATTTTCACGAAACAGGCTGTAACTTTGGCAAACTTGTATACAAAACAAGTGAGAAGGCTCTAGTCGGGGCCTCCCGACTAGGAGATACCCTGAACCCTGCGATCTGATTCTATAAACATATCAGCTCGTTTACACATACATACACAAATTCACACATACACACACACACATATATATACAAATGCCCGTAGCACTCACTTTACTCGGTGCGCGTGCCTCTAGTACAGAAACGAAATTCTTGTTTTCTTCTAAACGAAATGTATGATCATT
>SCDY01002631.1:0-10821 GCA_004143825.1 Drosophila micromelanica | reverse complement strand
TTTTTTTGTTTTTTATTGGGGGAGGGTGGGGGGAGGAGGCGTAGCTGTTACTTGATTTTAATGTCTCTTGTCTGGGGCCTCGCTTTTGTTCGGACTTATATTTTCTGTTGATCTAAGCGCATTTTGTGCGGTTTTCTGATTTTTGCTGAACTTGTGCAAAACGAATGTATAACAACAACAACAACAAGAGAAACAACAATAACAACAAAAGCATCTCTAATAACAAAAACAACAACAAAGTATTTCACATTGAATTGCAATAAAAGCAAAATCAACACAAAAATCGTAATAAAATCAAAGCAAACAATGCGAAAAAACCGACAGACACAAACCAAAAGCAAACACAGACGAGCATAGAGAGAAACCCAGCGATAAAGAGTGAGCGAGAGAGCACGAGGAAGAGAGAGAGAGGGATAGAGTGAGCCAGGGTTGCCATTTCCATGTGCGAGTGTATGAATATTTGTGGGCATATCTCCTGCTGTATATCTTTATAAGCTATATGCATAAATTTTTTTGTGCGAGTGTGCGAGTGTGCTAGTGTGTGTGTGTGTGTGTGTGTGTGTGTGTGTGTGTGCGTGTGTGTTTGCACAACCGACGCCATATTTAATAACATATCAATGACTATTTCATTTTGCTGTGTATTTGGTTGGGCAATTTAGATGACAGCCACAAAAACTATGTTCGCAAGCACCTTCCCCCTCTCCCTACCCCTTGTTTGATAACCACCCACCCACCACATCACACTTCATCTACTCCCTGGCTCCCCAGGCCATATAATTTGATGGCAGAAAAAATAAAAAAAGCTGTTTATAATAACAATTTTCATTTGATATTCGCTCTTCTCTCTTTCTCTCTATATAGTTCATTGGAATTCAGGCTTAAAAACTTTTCAATTATTGCATTCAGCGCAAAATAAAAAAAATGACAAAGAACATTATAATAAAATTATAAATAAAAAGAGGAATGTGAAAAGCCTGCAATATACGTTTCTAACACGATCTGTCTTGAGTTTAAAATTCTTATTTTAAGAAGATTTTTTAAATTGCTATAATACTCAAACAAATGGCTAAAATACAACATAATTATTAAATAATTAAATTATAATATTTCAAATACACAAACATTTTTTTATCTCAAGAATTTTGTTTTCTTTAAACAACATTTCAATTTAAAATCAAGTACATTTATTTTATAATCGAATTTTTAAATTTAATTAGCCTTAATTCAACATTCATTTTTTTCTCATTTTCCATTTAACAAATATTCCACTTCATTTATTTTCATACTATTGATAAATATTAAAATTTTTCTAAGCTGCCCCAAAAAAAAAAGTGGTTCATGTGAAATCGTGCGAACTCAAAAACAAGTAATAATATATTTATATATAGAAATATATAGAAAAACAAAAATAATAAAAAAAACACACCTTTTTAAATAATTCCACATGAAATATTCGATATTGACAGTCAAAATCATCAGACATAACTTTGAGCAATACAAACGACTATGACTGCAACATTATGCTTTCCCCCCTATCCTTCTCCCTCCCCCCCATTTCCCCCCTCTCTCTGATTTTCCCTTTGCATTTGGGGACCGCTGCGGCTGCTTTGGTTCGGTTTTTGGTTCGAGATTTGTTGGCGCTTTGTGTTTGTTTTGTGTTTAGCAGACAAACAGCAAAAATGAAAATCAACAACAGATTTGCAAAAGCGCTGAAGCCTCGTTTACCCATCAGCCAAACCACCTACACACCCACACACACACCCACACACACACACACACACACACACATACACACACGCACACCACCCACAGCAGTCTCCTCTCAGTGGCCCGATGCTGGCGGTTTTTGTCTCTAAAAATATCATAAATTCTTATTACAATTTTTCATTTATTTATTTTTGCAGTGCTTTATTATTTGTTTTGCCATTTGCCCCGCCCCTCCCTCCCTCCCCATACACACACACACACACACAGTCAAGGCAGAAGCAGCAAAAAACGTTCAGCTGTATGCAAAAAGGAAACGGAAAGCAAAAATTTATGTGTGTAAAGCATTTAAAAGCTTTACAAACATTAAAATGTCTGTCTAACTGTAACTGTGTGTGTGTGTGTGTGCTTATCGGCATCAAAAATTGTGCATGTATGTGTGTGTGTGTCTCATGTTTGCGCAAATCGTTAGAGCGAAGAGTTGTGTAAATATTTGTGTGAAAAATTTTTCCGAACGTGGATTAAAAACTTTTGGCATGTTGCTTGGTTACAGTTCTGTGTGACAGACAGACTGAATGAGCAAGAGAGAGAAAAGAGAGAGAGAGAGAGAGAGAGAGAGATAAAGATAGCGCATAGGAAATGCATTTAGTTCGACGCTGGTTATTTTGTAGCTCTATCTGTTCTATCTATTACAGATTTATTTTGAAAAATTTATTAGCATATTTATTTACTTTTTACAGCATGTGCGGGCGTGTGTGTGTGAGTGTGTGTGAGTTTTGAGGTTTTATGTCGCACTGTTTGGGTTTTGTGTTTTGGTTATTTTTGGCATTACGCATACGCCGTGTGTTGTCTGAACGATTTTGCGAATTGTTGCAAGCGTATTCGGGGTCGACGGGGGGAAATGCAGTTGTTGTTGTTTTTGTTGTTGTTGTTGTTGTTGTTTTAGTTATTGTTGTAGCTGCTGCAAGTGATAAAACTTAAATATGCACTGAATTTAACATAAATACCGTGTCAAACCAAAGGCAGCTCTTAAAACAGAGACCATTTCAAAAATTAGCCACAATTGCATTTGATAGCAAAATAATTGCAGCAGAAAATTTCAACATTAAGTGGACAATTAATCGACAATTTTTATTTTCTTTTTACAGTTAGTAGGAATGTAAGTGAAGGCTGATTACATATATGATCCTGTGACGAATTTTTCACTTTACAATTTTTATACAAAACAAGAAATATTTTCTGACGAAAAAACGCATATAAAAAAAATTAAATAAAATTAAAAAATAGTTAACGATTTTTTTATACAAAATAATGTGTATAAGCCAATTATTTGTATTTGTCACATTTAATAGATACTTGAAACTACTTTAATTTAAGAAACGAAAGTTTTTTAGCTAAATAATTAAAATTTGTATTTAATATCGCTTTTAGGACGGTTGAATTCCATGGAATAGTTTAATAAATTATGCTAAGATTTAAAGTATGAAATAGTGTTGAATGAACAAATAAGTTAATTTCAATTATTTGTTAGTTCTAATTTTTGCTACTTTAATTTAATTAATTATTTAAAGAATGAATTCCATATGATAGTAAAATAAATTATGCTAAAAATTGAAATATGATATGCTAAAAAAAAAATAATAAATTAATTTCAATTATTTGTTAGTTCTAATTTTTGCTATTTTCGAATTCTTAACGCAAATTTATTTTTACTTTCGACACTTTGACTTTATATTTTTAAATTTTCAGAATTTCAACGTAGGTTTTTTTTGCCGGGGGGAAGAGAGAGCGAGCTTAATGGGCAAATGTTTGTCATTATTTGGGGCTTATTACACGTTCCATTTTGCAGCATCGAATAACTTATAATTTGTAGAAGTTTTTCAACTTTTGGCTGGCACAGTTTGCCCGTCGAGTGCTGCTGCCCAATCAAAGTTAGCCTATTCTATTTTAGCCATCTACGCAGAGCAGTGCTTAACTTTAAATTGAGGCAACAACTTTTTCGCTTTAAACAAGCAGCAGCAGCAGCAAAAGCAACAACAATATAACAAGCAACAACAACAAAAAAAGTGTGAAATTTTAAGTACTTGGAGCGCCGCTGGCGCATCCACAGCCACCACGAAATGTGGCAGCAGCGGGAAAGCTGAGGCGAGACATTCACACTGCCACCTGGGTGGGCACACACACACACACACACACAGATACACACTTTGATATACATATATGCGTATATATAAACAAGCAATACGTATTCATAACGCGTATACGCCATGTTGTTGTTGACAGCCATTTTGTAGATGTGCGCGCCGTCGCCGTCGCCCCACTTAACAACCACTCGAGCTTGCACCGTTCCAGGCACCGACTCCTGCTCCTGCTCCTGCTCCTGCTCCCGCTCCTGCTGCTGTTGCTGTTGCTGCTGCCTGGCTCCATCTCTAGTACTCCCTTGTCTGCTGCAAATTCAACGAGGCGTTCGTTTATTTGAGCAACGGCACCTTTGCGTGCCAAAAGCTCATTTGAGGGCGCCTCCCCCCCGTGGGGGGGTGTGTTGGGTTGTTGGGTGGGGTTACGGGGTTAGGGGGCTGCCACGTAAATAAACACAGCTCAAGCGCAATATATTGACGATGTTGAAGCGGAAGAGCATCATCATAGCGGTAATCATGTTACCTCAATTCGAAATGAATTCATAACTGAATTTTCGCATTTTCCACCCCAGATACCCCAGATACAGTTATCCAGCACAGTACGTACCGGGCGAGACCCTTAAGCGCTCGCAACGTCAACCAGCTAACCCTGTGTCGCCATTGCACCCCACCCCCACCACACCCCCTCCCAACAGCAACCAAGACTGACGGACAGACAGACAGACAGCAGGATATATGTAGGACGTGATGCTGATGGGCTCTCCTCGTGCCATGGTTTGTCCTGGCGTTTGTCAAACCAAACGAAATGCTGTTTTAAAGTGTTCTTCGCGAACTGGCAACAAAACAACACAAAAAATACGCAAAACAAACAACACGGCCAACACAGCCGGCCCATTGAAGTCCATATACCCTCTCAATTATCATGTCAAAGTGCTCAATTGAATTGAGCCTACATTAAATAAACAAGTATTATAAATATCGCAACAATAATAATATATATGAAACATTCAACGAGTTGAGATTGAGTTGATTTTAAACTACTTTTGTGTATTTAAACAGAAATTTCCCGCATTCAAAAATATTAATAGATTGGTTCATAACCTAAATAAGACAATATAAAAATGTAATAAAAAAATATTTTATAAAATACGGTTGAGAGTTCACTAAAGAATTTCAATTTGAATGCATTAGATATTATAAAAAAAATTACGATTTAGAAAAAAATGAATTCCAGAAAATTTATGAAAATTAAAAAATAGCTTTCGATTTCTGACAACTTATCACTTATATCAGTACAATTATTTGGTTCATAATAGATTTAACTATTTTCCATTGTTGATAAATTTAAATTTTCGGACAAATTCAGTTATTAAAGACACACGAAGAAAAAACATTTTAAAGCATGTTCATTTTAATACGTATAAAAAGAGAAAATTAAGTGCATTAAAATGATTGTGAAGTGGTATGGTAACTTTAAGTGGGATGATAAATAAAAATAGCTAAAAAATAAAATATGATATAGAAGTGCATAAAAACTAAATCCATGTCAGGTCGATTTTAGATTATTTTAATAGCTATTTCCAACATTTGAAGATATAAATATTGAAAGTAGAAGCTGATAAAAAACTACACCTACAAAACTTCTAGATGCCAAAACCTAGGCAAGTATTGCTTGCAGCCCACAAAACCGAAAAAATAAGAAATACCAAAAAGATTATTTGGGAATGTTAAAGCTTTTTCAACATCAACTCTTGCATGTTTAAATCGCAACAAATATTTTATAGATTCATTCCATAATTTCAACTAAATTAATTGATTTATATTAATTTAAGTATTTATTTAACATTTACAGCATTTCTAAGTTAATGTGGCAAATGGATTTGAAAAATATTATAATGCAATTTAGAAATGGCAATAAATGCTCTGTTGTATCTATTGTATTGTAGCTATTCATTAGTAGTATTCATGAATAGGGATAGATATATATTCATAACTATTTTTCTAGGTAGCATTTGTGGCGATTCTTCAGTTGACAAGCTGGCCGAAAAAGCTGTTGTATACCGGGTTGCAGAGAGTGTATAAAAATGGCAAAACTCGTTAACTGGGATTCCATTGCGCTGGATTGGCAGCCTGGCAGCGGGTCCGTGGCCGGGTCCTGGCCTCGGCATCAACACGCCGTCACCGTCGCCGTCACCGTCACCGTTACCGTTACCGTTGGATTTGCAACTGGCTGCATGTGTTCGCTGAGTGGTGCTGGTTGGCTGGCTGGCTCTGTGGGTGGTTGGGTGGTTGGGTGTGTTTTCTATTTGCTACCGTTTCATGCTGGCTGCTTGGACTGGCTCGGCTTGTCCGCCAGCTTGTCCTTGTCGCCAACGTCCCAACGTATAATGTATTTTGTCGTCCTGGAACTGGTTCTAGGCATGCATTTTATCTTGTTGTCGTCATCCTTGTTGCTGTTGCCGCCGCCTGCCCATGCACAGGATGTTGCTCGTTAAATTTTCTTTATGAAGTTAACTGTAAATGCTGCGACGTTGCCTACCATTTCAGGAAAACCCGCTCCCCCACCCCCTCCGCTCACTCAGCCCCTCAGAATGCCACTTCAATTTCATTTTGTGTTGCAATGCAAAAAAGTAGAAGAAGAAAAAAAAACAGAAAAGAAAACAAGTAAACGAGAAGAGTGCACCAAATAAAATGTAGGAAAAGCAAAAGGCGAAAACATACGATGAACTGAAAACGAAAAACGGAAAAGGCAAAAGAATTACCATGTAATGCAATTTTGCACTGGCAAATGCTTAAAGCTTTAAGGCCACGCCCCCCACCCACCATTCTGTGCAGCGTCCGCCAAAAGATCAGAAGCGAAGGCAACAACAGCAACAGCTGCAAATACAACAACAACAGCAACAACAACAATTGCGACAACAACAACGCATTACACGTGCCATGAATTTCCATTTCCAAAACAAATGCAAATATTTAAATTGCATTCGCGACAGTCACCGGCATTCGCCAAAATCTCAGTTGCCTCTAGCCTGCTCCACCCACATCCCCTTCTCCACCTAACCCGCCACCCTCTGCACCGCCCACCGCTCAGCTCCACCCGACTGCCGCACACTTCGTTTAACACTGGCCCACGAGGCACCCAGAACATGCACCTTAAATCATTCGTTCTACAAACAGATAAATTATGTTCTACAAGAACATTTACAAAATACCAAAAAAAATAAAAGAAAAAAGAAAAGAAAAGAAATATATATATATATAGACATATATATGTACACATAAAAGAAAACCAAAAAATAATAATAATAGAAAGCAAGTGAGAAGGCTCTAATCGGAACTGCCCGACTAGCAGATACCCTGAACACAACAATACATATTTGTCGTGGTTTTTAAAATTCCAAACAGTATTGAAGTGAAAACAATGTTAAAAAAAAAGTTTAAATACTTATTATTAATCAATACAAGAAAAATTCATGACCCGTCCCTTAGAAGAGTTCGAACCTCCGACCGCAACTTTAGTTGCACAATTCTTAATAGCAATGATTTTGTGACAAAAAATTAATCTAAAAAAACTGCAGGTTGTTATCGATTTTTATCGTAGAAAAACGGGGAAAGTTATCGATCATTTGAAACAAACTTGATCTGCACGGACTAGTATTAATTCGATAAGTTTCTATCTCTTTTAGTTTCCTAGATTGACGCATTCATAAAGATGATCAAACAGACTGATCAACTCAGCTCGTCGTTCTGATCAAGAAGTATATATATACTTTATGGGGTCGGAGATGCCTCCTTCTGCTTTTTACATACATTTGCACAAAAGCAATATACCCTCTTTTACCCATTTATAATGGGTTCCGGATATAATAAGTAGGGTAAGGAGAACAAATCACAAAAGAAAGTCGAGCACACTACGAGTTCGGCTATAGAGACAAGATTGCGGCATTCCATATTTTATATAATATATTTTAATAAATATATATACTACTACAAAGAACTGTTATTGCAACCTAAATGTAAGCTGAATAATAAACTCTTTTTTAATCAATTTGATTCCTTCGTAAATTTTTTGATTTATTTTTAAAACTTTTCTTGTTGTTTTTAAAATTACTCTCGTTGTTATTTCGTTGTTTGTTTGCATTTTATACGTTGCTTTAATTTCGATTATTTAAATAAATCTATATATGATGTAGAGCAATAATATATTAGAATTATATATATGCAAAAAAAAAGCACACTCCCTATATATAGTGTTATAATTTCTAAACATGTAATTTGTTATTTTTGTTTTTCTCAAGCCATAATAAGAATGCTATGTGTTATTTATCGAATTGCAATGCATTCATTGAGTTGCAAATTTAATTGCAATTTGTGAATTTGCATTTGATAAACAGAAATCATATTTTGTATCTTATTTAATACATGTTTTAAGTGAGAATTCGACAGAAATTATTTGCAGACTCTTTGCTCTAAGAATAGCTCAAGTATTGATTTTGTAATTATTATAATTATGATTTTGTTCGATTTGTGTTTTTGATACAGCATGCGAATAATCTCATATTAAATTGGTTGCTCTTTAAGAAACCAATGAGCTCCAATCGAAGCGTATTAAGTTCCAAACGAAAGTAGCCAAACAAAACGCAGACATGAAAATACGTATATATATGTACGTATAAGTGTGTGTACATAAGTACGAGTAGAAGGAAAATCATGAAAAATTTCCCAAGTAGTCAAAGTACAGCAACAACAACTGCAAGTACAGTGGCACAAGAATAATGTGCACAAAGGCGTCCTGGGCAAAGAGTCGAAGGAGGTTGAGACACGAGGTGTGTGTGTGTGGGCGGATGGGGCAACAAGGCGGCCAGTAAGCAAACAGACCGAAGAGTAAAAGAGGCAGCCAGGACGAAAGGAACTGCGCCATGTTGGAGCCAAAGCGAAGGATGTTAAGTGGCAAGAAGGCGGACAAGCATTTGGGATCAGGGAAAGTGCACATTGGGACTGCATCTAATTTCTCTTTGCAGTTCCTTAAAAAAAGATTTTACTGAAAAATCTAATGAAACACCAGAAACATAATATTCAAAAATATACCGTTTGTTTTACTAAGCTAAAATAAATATTTATTGCTAAGAATCCAATAAATTACTTAAAGTTAAGCCAATTTGTAGTTTACTAATTAATAAAATAAAATGACGGATTAATAAATATGTTCATTAGCTTTTAAGAATTTTTCAGATTTTTACAAATTGTCATTACATTCTTAAGTAATGAACAAAAATGCAGGCTAACATCTGAAAAAGAAGCTAAACAAAAATACAAGAATTTTAACATCAAAAAAAGTTTTGCCATAAGAACATTTTTTAACTGGTTTTTGTTCAAACAATAAACATTAAAAACAACACTTTTAGTTAGTTTGACATTTTCATTTAAAATATTATATTTTTATAAACATTTTCAACGCTTATTGTGTAATTTCGTAGCACTGTGCCCTGAAGCAGTCTCAATTCAGGCACCAGAAGAGGCGAAAGAAAAAAACGAAACGAAAATGGCAAAGGAAATGAACCAAGAAAAATTACAATTCTCGAATTGTTGTTATTGTTGTTGTTGTTTTTGGGGGGACGACTGCGACTGGGGTTGGAATTGAGTTTTGGTACGCGGCGACGTCGACGCCATTTTGTATGCAGGTGATTTGCCAAACGACGCAGCTGTGTGTGTGTGTGTATGTGGGTGTGTGCGTAATTTTTATCTGCCAACTTTTATCATTTTTTATTTTTACACACATTTCGTTTGCCTTTCCACCAGCAAAATCGCGTCAAGGTAAACTGCAGCGGGGGCACCCACACACACACACCCAAACACACACACATGCGAGCAGAAAACTGAAAGAAAAATTGCGTTCAACTTTGAATGAGTTTTCACGCAGCAGCCAAAGAAATGAACTAAAGACGCGGCAAACAAACGAAACGACTTGCTCTCAAGGCTGAAAAGCAGACCCCAAGCTCGAGCCCAGCCCCAAGCAGGTTCCAGCCTCAACCCCAACGCTGACTCGAGCCCCATCAACAACAATACAAACAGCAACAAAACTTCCATTGTCATCGTCGTTGTTGTTGCTGCTTTGTTGTTGTTGTTGTTGTTGTTGTAGCAGCACAATTACCCAACGCTTGAAGGTGATATGTATATAAATAGGAATACATATGTTCATATAGAGCTTCCCACATTACACGAGCCCGATATGAGACATTACTTCAAGTTTCACAAAGCCCATAATATCAAGATTTTCACAGCTCAAGGGAAAAACGTTTCGGTACAGTTGGCAGTATAAGTAAATACATGATTTTACATGATTTGTGGACAAAAATTTTAAAAAAATTTTATTTTCGAAAATGCATATATTTGAAATGCAGAATCAATCTAGAGGACAAATTCTGAACAAAATGTGATCATACATTAAAATCTGTTCAATTTTGACAAAGCTATGGGAGTTTGAGTTTTGGGAGCTACGGGTCAAAGAGCTTTACATGTCAAAATTTGTGTAAATTTTGGCAGGATTTTTGACCAAAAATTTGACCCCCTCAGAAACACTTTTAATATTGTTTTTTAAGCTAATTATGGCATTTACAATCGATTTAAAATGTAAATTTGCAATTTTAAATTAAAAAAAAAAATTTTCGAAAATTCATAAGGGGGGAGTACGTGATTTTTGGAAAAAAATTTCCAAAAAATTTTATTTTCGAAAATGCATATATTTGAAATGCAGAAGCAATCTAGAGGATAAATCATGAACAAAATGCCATCAAACATGAAAATCGATTAAATTTTGACAAAGTTATGGGAGTTTGAGTTTTGGGAGCAACGGGTCGAAAAGCTGTACATGTCAAAATTTTTGTCCATTTTGGCATGATTTTTGACCAAAAATTTGACCCCCTCAGAAACACTTTTAATGTTGTTTTTTAAGCTAATTATGGCATTTACAATCGATTTA
>SCDY01002630.1:0-10830 GCA_004143825.1 Drosophila micromelanica | reverse complement strand
AAGAAGATAACTACAAGTATATATCGAAAAGTTTCAAGTTTCTATCTTCAATAGCGCCGAAAAAAGTTGCGTTCATCCGGACAGACAGACGGATAGCATGACGGACAATGCACAAACCCAATATACTCCTTTCACTTCGTGAACGAGTATAATTAGTATTTTAATAGAAACATAAGAGAATGTACCTCAAAGAATTCAATAAAGCTAAATAGGATAAGTTATGATAAGTTAAATTAGTATTGTTAGCAATATCGGCATAGCAGGCAGCAACGGTCCATTGCTGAAAGCTCAGGCGAGAGAGCGGCTCTGCGGCGAAAAGCGAAAGCTCGGAGGAAGCTGTGCTGCTGGCTCGACCGGCAAGAGGCGACGGGGGAATTAGTTCTGCGGACTCAAACGAAGTAAACGTGCGCGGATGAAGTCGGCGGCCGAGGCTCACAAAGAGCAATCACGTGAAGTTAAGAATAAGTTTTGGAGACGCGAACAGTAGACGTGCGCGAATAAGGCCGTGGCCTAGGCTTAAAAGGGGCAGCCAAGCAGAGCCAGAGTTAGTGTCGAGCTCTTCAATCGGTAAATCGAAATTAGTAAAGTGAGAAAAAACAACGTTGGTTAGACTGAGATTTATACACCGGCCTAAGAACTACTTTACAACTGCTAACCGAATGTGTTAACTCCTCCCTCGCTAAGATAAAGGCTATCTCCGGACTTCTTAAAGTTTTTAATGGTCATCCGCGGAGAAGCTGATTTTCTGGCCTTCACGTGACCTCGGTGTAGTTTCCAGAGGAAGAGACAGATAATTACAGCTAGAGCTGAAGCCGCGGTGAAGATTGCAGGTGTCGTTAACAGGTTTTTCTCGATGTTGCTGATGTACCGCAGGTTATCGATGTTCAGCCTTTGCAGGTATTGCAGACGTTGACGCAGAACCAGGGTGCAGGACATTGCAGCTTCTTCGTTAAGCATAATGACGGCATCGTCCACAACTTCTATTACTTTGAGGTGGCTGGGCGAATGGTGCAATGTGCGGTGGTGCCAGCGTGTAGTTGTTGAGCGCATGTTGCGAAGGCCAGTTCATTGCAGAACGTTGATGTGAGTGTAACACTGCAGTTTCCAATAGCCAGAATGTTAATGTCGCAATCCGCCACGCTGTTATATCCCGCAAAGTTGATTGTGGTGTTGTCGTGTTGGACACGAAACAAAGTGACTCTTTTACAAACTAAGCTAGGGCTACGAATTTTAATTATAGAATGTTAAAATTATCTTCTAACAGGACTTTGATATGGGCTAATTCCATCAAACCAGTAATTGTTATTTCTGTACAGTGCTCATTTGATTGATTTTTTACATCCGTAGAGTCGAGAATAGCGTGATTTACAATTTCAAGATTTGCAAGGGTTACAGACAACATAAATGCCTCGAGTTCTAGTATTAAAATTCGGTCTCTTGCTAGTAGTGCTTCATAGAGGTGGCCGTATCTATTTGTTTTGTTTTCTCGCTAGCAATTATGACATTTACAGTTTCGGTTAGGTTATTTATCTGGTCTTGCACTCTTGTATTGAAAACACTTTTTCTAACAATTGAATCAATTAAAGTTTTCTGATTTAACTTCCATTTCTCGAAGTCATCGAAATGGAGTTCCTGCTACCACCTCTAGGGCAGTACCAAGAATGTTAATGCTCCTAGCGTGTCCATGGTGTATTTTTACTGTTTCTAATAGTGTTTTTATAAGACCTATATCTGACTCTAAAATCTTTTTCATGTGAGTCTGGGAAAAATGGTTCATTAATAATTTGGTCTTCTCGGCTATTTCCGAGTACATACTGAGATTTGATGAGTGTCTGAGGTACTCGTAGTCCTTCCGTAATCGGTTAGTTTAGAAGTAGAGATTGTTACCAGAAGTAGCACGATCAAAATTCTGAATAAAAGTAGTGATAGGAATTTTCGTCTTATATTTCTTCCTCTTCATACAGGGGCGCTAATTTATTGCCTAAGCTCCTGTTTGATTTTAAAAAAAGCTTTTTACCTAAATGTTCTGTCGTTATAGTGCATCGGCGACATTATTCTCTTTCCCTGGCTTATAAAATATGTTGGCATTATGCTCCTCAATGAATGCTTTGAATCTTTTAATCTTAGCATTAGGGTTTTTGTCCGAGACCGCAAACGTAAGGGGTTGATGATCGGTGTAAATGTTAATGTTTGATGCGCCACATAAGTAGTTGCTTAGACTTTTTAAAGCCCACACTATTGTGTTCGTTTGTTGCAAAATGTAACTCGGGTCCTTAAGGCTTCTGGATATCATAGTGATAGGCTTTCCCTCTTAAGATAGGACTGCTCCCAGACCAGTGGACGAGGCGTCTGTTGTCAAGTCAAATGGTTTTTGATAGTCAGGGTAGAGTAAAAAAAACGTCTTCAGAAACAAGAATACTTTTTAGTTTCTCGAATGCCAGGCATTAGTTTTCATCAAGGCTAACTGGTATTTTTCTTGTCCGCGTAGCACTAACTTTGCCGTTGTCCTCTAGAATATCTGTCAAAACTTGTTAATTGCTTCAACTTTACTAATACTTGTCGAAATACCGCCTCGAGAGACCACGAATCCGAGATACTCTACTTATTCCTTGAAAATTTGGGACTTCTCTCTTGAAACCCTCATATTAGACACAACATGATTGTCCGATGTTTTTCTTAAGCACGGCGTCATAGCTCTTTGAAAAATGCTGGATGCACTTTTCAACCCAAAGGAAAGTCGAAAAAACTGGTACTTCCCGTTCCCTACCGAAAAGGCCGTTCTTCCCTAGCTTTTTCTGCCACAAGAATTTGATGAATTTATATGGCAGGGCTTTGTTATGATCTGCAAGGTAGTAGTTCTTGCTTCTAGTATCTTCTGAAAATTTTTTTTTATTTTTTCTTAGGCCTCTATGTTTTTGATTTCTGTAAAGATAACATTTGAACACTTTAGGAACTGAATTTCTTCAGATCCAAATTCAGTATGCAATTTTTTGTTTTTGAGATCTAATGTAGCTTTTCCTCTATTCAGTAAATGAAGTTCTACTACGACGTAAAACGTTGCAAGATTCGGTAAAATGAAAAAAGCTGCTGTGGTATTAAAAAGGTGCAAAAAATATGTTTTTGCTTTGAGTAACTACCATGAAGAGACTATACTATAAAGGGTTTGTTTACTAGAATTACCATTTGTAAACTTTCTAGCGGTTTTATAAAATTTTCCGAGGCCCCAGTGTCAATTAGTAATTTTATGGTTCTTCCTGCCATCGTTCGCTCTACGAATGGTAGCAGGGGGTCATGCCTTAAAAAATTGATTTCGTCCGTTTGTGCAATTTCTTTCTCAATATCTGTTACCTCAGCTGCAGCCATAGCATTGTATTCCTGTTCGCTTTGGTTATATTGGTATTCTTCTTGGCCTCTTTTGGGTCTGATTCTGAAATGGTGAGTAAGCAGGGACCGCTTGATTCGTTTGGTATTGTGTGGGTTGTCTTAGCCTAGACGAACTGTGCACTTCCATTTGCTGCGGTGCGTCATGTTTCTATACTGGGCTTTTAATTTGTGCTCTCGGTCTGTTTTAATGTGGGCTTTTTGCCCTGTGAGCTGTCCATAGTCTGTTGTTTTTGTTGACTTTGCTCATTTCGCTGTGCTCCAGACTTTTCGCATAATTATTTGCGAAATGGAAACGCTCGTAATTGGCCTCGACTTCTTGAGCCAATGCCATTGCCGATGGCAAGTCTTTGGAACGTGCCAAAAAAGTATGTCGCTAAGCTGTTTTTTGGTGCCAGAGATAAAAACTCTTAGGGCATCCGCTCTGTATTTCTCATCAAGGGAGGCAGCCAAAGTAGTGTCATATGTCATTATAGCTTTGTTGATGAGAAGCGTGAGTTTCCGCTCAACTTCATCGTAGTACTCTATCAGTGTCAAGTTTCCTTGACGAAGTGTTGATAGTTCCTGTTCTATTAAATAGATTGCCCGCTTATCAGCATATGTGAAGTCCAGTCTGTCGATATTGGCTTTGAAATTAAATGGTGTGTTGTATAAAGACAGCACCATATTTTCGACAAGACACGTCTCGTGTTTCCCTTCGAAGTCGGAGATTGATTTCACTACATCAATGGTCTCGGCACATTTAATGCTCTTATCAATCTCAGCATCTTTAAAAAGTTCAACTTCTAATGCGACTATCTGAGTACTCTCAAATTTCCCTCCAACTATTTTTAATTTTTGTTAAAAATGTTTTGCCTGGTGATCGAGGGTAGCGTTGACCCCAGTCTCGATAAGGACTTTTAAACTTGCAGCGTCGAAATTCCTTTTTTCACTATTTTTTTCACTTTTTTTTCACTATTCTGACTGTTGGCAGTGTTTTGCTCTGCCCTAAAGTTGCTTAAATCTTTGGAAATTTGATCGATATCAGAAACCAGCTCTTCTGGTTCACTATTGCCCATGAGGTTGCTTGACATTCAGGGTCAGTAAAAAATTCTCCAGAAGATTGATTTATAAATACCCTGTTTTTATTAAAAACAATTTTTTTTTTTTAATAATTTTACGAAAATGATCACTCTACTCACATAGTTATTTTAAATAATTTAATTAATTTATTTCTGCTGCTGGCTGCTTGATGCTGTTGATGACGTCGTCGTTGTTGTCTTCTATGATGTGTCGGTCTGGAGTTGTCGAATATAATTTTGTTTATTATTAAAGGTTTTGTTTTATTTTCGAACTATACATTTGAGAACGCCAGAGGCTCTTACAGCATGTTGTCTTTATTTTAGATCGATAAGCTTGAGAACTTCCGAGAGTCGGCGCCCGAGGTTACGGCACGCTGTCTTTTATTTTTCGCGTACTTTTTATCGATTTTTTCGCGTTTGGGCGCCAGTTACAATACTGAGTTGTGTTCCGCTTTATTGTATAAAATCAACTAAAAACTAAGTACAAAGTATTTTTATGCGAAAGCTAGCCCTGTCGCTTAATGTGCTGACCCATTGCTCCATTCAGACGGATCGCATTTCGGGTGGCCAGCACGTGGGAACGTTGCTGACAATCTTTGTCGTTGACGCGCAGCTATGTTGCAACGGGAAGCAGAGTAATCGCAAAGAATGCTGAACATGCGCCGAAGTCATTATTATGGGGCATGATCGACGGGCATTGAACTGAACTGCTAACCGAATGTGTTAACTTGCACGCATACACACAAATATCGTTTTTCTTGGATTTTTTTTTAGCATAGTAAAACTGAATTTTATTACAACAATATCAATCGAAGGAGTAGGCAAGTCGATAAGAGTTGTGCAGCTGAAGCTGTGCGTCCTAGGTTTGATTTCCAGAGTGGTAAGTTTCATTTTTCGTTGGTAATTGCCAATTGGGTTTTTTTTAATTTTTTAGCCACCTCAATACGCATTTAGTGCCTAAAGTTTGTGTGTATGTGTTAAATGCTGGGTTGAGGGTATCTCCTAGTCGGGAGGTCCCGACTAGAGCTTACTTCTTACTTGTTTTTATATGGTACAGATAAACAGCGTGATCGAAAAGCTACATCAATCGCTACGCAAAAGATGATTCAGTATGACGGTCACCAGCTATCTACATGCGAAATTTGGTGATTCTAGCTTTAAAAATGTGCAAATATTCAACGATTCGAGCTATCAGGTATATCGGTTTTCGCGATTGTGGGGGCGGGAGTGGGCGTGGCCAAAAAATTTTTTTGAATGTGGTGACCCTAGCTCAAATACTGTGGGGGATATAGCCATATCCGATTTTTAAGGGCGAGGGCGCTGTGGGGCGTTCTGGTGGGCGTGGCCGAGATATCAAGGTGTCAATCTTTTGGCGATTTTAGGTTTTAGGGGACAGCAAGACGGATATTGCACAACACCAATATACTGTTTCACTTCGTGAACAAGAATAAAAAAAAATAAATTTGCAATTACCACAACGAAAAATGAAATATAGCTACACCGGGATTTAAACCTGGGACCCGCTGCTTCACATGCACAACACTTATCGTTAATCATCTACCCTCTGTGGCAGATCAAGAGAGTGAAATCTTTTAAGGCGTCTTGTGGTCGCGCTGTTGTCGAGCAGGTTAATGGCAAGGTTATTGGGGTGGCTGTGTGGTTTGCCGATATAACGCTCGCTTATCTTAGCGATTTCATCTTTAACCCACAGGATGCCTAGTTGGCTATGGATCGTGGCATTGTCATAATATATGTGCGCGTTTGACAGGATTCACAGCACTTTGCTTTGAAACCGCTGCAATATTTTGCGGTTGCCCCTGCTGGATGTTCCTCAGAGCTGAATGCCGTAGGTCCATGTTGGCTTGATCATGGTCATCGCGCCAGGTCAGCCGTCAGTCCAGGATCATGCCCAAATTTTTAGGCGTTTCATTGTACGGGATGATAGATCCGTCTAAGAAAACTGGGGGGACAGTTTTCTTTTCGCAGAGAGAATGTGGTTTGGTTCGATTTATTCTGGACAAAATGTCCAGTTGACGCTGCATTATTGTGGATGCGGGCTGTTGGCCGTTGCTAAGAACGCAGTGTCATCAGCGTACGTGGCAACGAGGAGGCTCGGGTCTGGGCTGACAGGAATGTTGGCTGTGTATACAGTATGAAGCAGCGGTACCAAGACACTGCCTTGGGGCACACCAGCTCTAATGTCCCTGGGGGTGGACATCTTAGCACCGCATTTAACGTAGAAGCTCCTGTTGCTGATGTTTGATTTGATGAGGACATAGTGGGCCGCTGGCAGGCAGGCTTTCAGTTTATAGAGCAGTCCGGGGTGCCACACCCTGTCAAATGCTTGTTTGACGACCAGCATGACAGCACAGCAGTACTGCTTTTCCTCAAAAACTTGCATTATGCGTTCCACCATCCTGTGACATTGTTCATGTGTCCCGTGGGAACGCCTGAAGCCAAACTGGTGATCAGGGATCAAACCAGCCTCGTCCAGTACTGGCAGCACTCTACGCGAAAATACTCTTTCAAGTATTTTGGAGAGTATTGCCAGCAAGCTAATCGGAGAATAAGAGGCGAGGTTGGTTTCAGGCTTACCGGGCTTGGGAATTAGGATGAACTCCACGCGTTTCCATTTTGTGGGGAAGTGACCAAGCTGGAGACACTTGTTAAGAACGTTGGTAAGCAGCTGGATGCAGGTTTGAGGGAGCATTTTAATGGCCATTGCGTATATTCTATCGACCCAAGGCGCATTTTTCGTATCGAGTGCGGTAACTTCTTTCTCAATTTCGCCCACCAGTACAGGGGGATCGGCACGTCGTTTGGATTTGGGGTTTCAAGAAATCTCGTGATAGCTTCACGGTCCTCTGGGGAGCAACTGACGAACGGCACAAAGGCGTTGTGCAGATGTCCAGCAAACGCCTCAGCTCTTTCTGTATCCGAGCGGCACCATAAGCCATTAGACTCTTGGACAAGCGTTGCTCTTTTAGTGGGCCTTTTACTGTACCGTGTGACCAACCATAGATTGTGTTGGGGGTCCTCAGGCTCAAGGATTTCTAAAAAGTGGTCCAGGGCGCTCCCAGTTTTACTATGCAACAAAAAAAAAAAAAAAAATACCAAGAAAAACGCTAGACAAAATTTTTGAACACAGAAATTGTTTG
This sequence comes from Drosophila micromelanica, assembly GCA_004143825.1. Classification (NCBI taxonomy): domain Eukaryota; kingdom Metazoa; phylum Arthropoda; class Insecta; order Diptera; family Drosophilidae; genus Drosophila; species Drosophila micromelanica. The sequence goes on along the minus strand of SCDY01002630.1, from coordinate 3,230 downwards.
TGCTGCAGCTTGGCCCTCACTACGGAAAAGACATTCTTTATTTGCTCGTAAACTAAATGTATGATCGTTATGAAATTTCCAGGATCTATTCAGTGCATCAAAATTAATGTACAAACCAATTTGCAACAGTGGAGTATTTGATTTTCGGTTTTTTTGGTTTTATCGATATGGGGGCGATTGGGAAGAGGTATCCAAGACCTGAATGATTTAAATTCTTCGTATGCTAATAAAATAAATTTGGTGTCTCTAGCGTTTATAGTTTGGGATTAATGCCTAGAAAACCGAGTCGAAAAAGCGATAAATATCGATAATAAGAAATAAACTTGATCTGCGTATGGTATATACGAACCGATTGAGTCTAAGATCAGCTTTCTGGCTTCTGTGGTCTCTGAATTCGACGCATTCAGATGTTTTTACACTATATCACCATTGACTTCGCTCTTCTCGAACATTAACATACACAGACTTTCAAACTCTTTGCTTACCGTTTCGATTATTATCACTCTCATAGCCCTCACAAACTTTGGGAACAAAATCTGTTCCTTTCTTAGTAACTTTTATATCTATATTCTCTAGAATTGTTCTTCTCTGTCTCCATATGTTATGACATGAAATTCAACATCTATATCAATGTTATCGATCTTCACTGGAATTATGGTGAATTATTAGGCTACCGAATGTCACTATCTGAATTTCCCCAATGCCGGTTAAAAATTTTACCTGACCTGTCAATCTGCTTCCACTTAACTTGAGGAAAACATTTCTACGCATCAAGCCTTCCAGTGGGCCTGAAACAAAAATCTTAACTCTTTGTCTGAAGAGGATAACTACAAGTTCTATATCCAAAGATTCAAGTCTCTATCTGCAATGGCGCCGAAAAAAATTGCTTTTAACCGGACATGCAGACAGCATGACGGGCATTGCACAAACCAAATATACTAGTTTTATTTCGTAAACTATGGATGTGTACTCAGTGGACCACCTGCGAGTCGCGTGCAACGAGAGAGGCGGGCTTAGGTATGCGTAGTACTCGAGTAGCGTACGGAGCACATCAGAAATACGCAGGGCAGGGCAAGTCAAACGTTAATTTGCTAGAAGGCGACCCACCGGATGCACATAGAGTAGAGACAGACGTAACGGAGATTAGGGCAGAGACGGCCAGCCTGAAATACGGGTGCTGGAACTGCGGCCAGACTGGCGAGACTGTTTTAACGAACAGCGAAAAATATTTTGCTACCGCTGTGGCAAGCCGGACACTTTCGCGCCGAAATGCCCGGACTACACGGGAAACGGCAGAGTGAGCGTGACCAGAGAGGGAGAAGCACGTTCACGAATTGGTCCCGCGAAGTAGTAGAAGTGAAAACCATGTACAGGTTGCATGCTGAGTAGAAATATAAGGCACCTACCTTATCAAAAGAGGATAATAGCGTATAGGTTAGCTAGAAGTACGATTTTTGAAGTACGACAGCTGGATAGGATGCGTTTGGTTACTCGCAAAATGCAAAAGGCGTGTGAGCGATTCAAGAGGCGGCGCTTGGAACGAAGGAGAGTTGTTGAGGCCGTCGGAAGAAACGAGAAATCCGATTTAATAGTGTTCGCTGAGGTCAGCATTAAAGGTAAAAATATTGCTGGAATGTTAGACACAGGCGCTTCAGTTAGTCTCTTGGGACGTGACTCTCGCGAGTTCCTAGCAGAAATAGGGTTACCGATAGAACGCTATGTGTCAAATGTGCGAACAGCTTCTGGCGAGGATCGATCCATTATAGGCCGAGTGCGGGTAAAAGTTGCGTATAAGCAGGCTTATTTGGTCATCGACTTCTGGCGCGCCTTCGGATTAGCTCCTGACGTCGTAGGCCCGGCCGAATCAAATGCCTCGACAGTGATAGAGCCCAGTGTAGTCGAGGAAAGTTCACACTACACGGAGAAAAAAGGACCGGAATTAGAAGCGGAAGCTTGGGACTTGGGAAAGGAACAGATAAGTCAGTTAGTTATCCGCTATCTCCCGCCATGCAGGAAGCTGTCTGGGGCGAGGTAGACAAGATGTTGGCCTTGGGAGTCATCGAAGTCAGTGATAGTCCGTGGAGTAACCGCACTACAATTGTGTGAAGGCGCCAGCAGCAGCAGCAGCGTTGCAAGTATATTAGCTGCCTGCCACACACACACACAACCACACACATGTGCAGAAAACTACGAGTGATAGTAAAACTTGAACTGTGTGTGTGTTTGTGTGTGTATTGCTGTGCAAACATCAGCCCCCCTGGTGACGAGCTGCTTTGGGCCAGGCCAGGCGTCTATCCACTCCCTTGCATTGAGGGTATACATTTCCAGCGTCGACCTTAAGTTCGAATTCTAGCAAATTGAACAAGGGGAAAGTAGCAAAGCGTACACGGCCTTTACGGTGCCGGGGCGACCGCTCTATCAATTTGCCATGATGCCTTTCGGGCTTTGTAATGCAGCTTAGAGACTGTGCCGCCTTATGGACAAAGTAATCCCCACGCAGCTCAGGTCAAATGTGTTCGTGTATCTGGACGATCTTCTGATCATTGCACCAGATTTTGAAACGCATTTGAAATATTTGAGACTGGTAGCGCAGAGTCTGCGGGAGGCGAATTTGGCGATCGGGTTGACATCGGTTCGACGAATCCCAGAACCCCGATCAGTCAAGCAGGTGCATAGTTCTTTGGGGACCGCCGGATGGTACCGCCGGTTTATTAGGAACTGTGCTAAAATAGCGGCACAATTAACAGAAACCTTGAAGGGGAACACGAGAGGAAAGTTAAAGCTGAGCGAAGAGCAGTGCGAGAGTTGAAAGAGGCGCTTACGTCTGCTCCCGTACTGGTTCACGCTGACTTTTTGCGTCGCTTTTATATACAGTGTGATGCGTCCCATTTCGGGGTAGGGGCCGTCCTCTTTCAGATAAATGCCGAGGGCAATGAAAGGCCGATAGCGTTCTTCTCTCCCAAGATGGACAAACACCAGGTTAACTACTCGGTGACGGAGATAGAGTGTCTCGTTGCGGTGGTAGCCGTCCAGAAATTTAGGCCGTACATTGAACTGATGCCATTCACGGTAATCATAGATCACGCCAGTGTCAAATGGCTGATGTCCTGGACGGACGCCTAGCGAGATGTTCCTTGCGCCTACAACATTTTGACTTCCAGATCGAGCACAGGAAGGGAGCGGACAACGTCGTCGCGGACACCTTGTCACGCAGCGTAGCCGAAATCTCG
>SCDY01002629.1:0-10831 GCA_004143825.1 Drosophila micromelanica | reverse complement strand
TGTAAACGAGCTGAAATGTTTATAGAACCAGATCGCAGGGTTCAGGGTATCTCCTAGTCGGGCGGCCCCGACTAGAGCCTTCTCACTTGTTTAATTTATATTCTATACATAAATATATCATTTTTATATATTTTTTTTTTATTTAGCAAATATAAATATATTTTTATATAAGCTTTTTTCCTACATTATTTAATTATAGAGCACCCACCATTCTCCAACAAATTTTGTTAAATGAAGCCTCGCTTCTTGTGTCTGCTTCTAATGTAGTTTCTCTCTCAAATTCACACGCACACACACACATGGAAAGTTTTGGTATTCGTGACGATAAGAAGCAGAAAACTAGACGGCGGCTTCCTGGCAACCAAAATTTATGCATGCTACATAATTTTGGGCTCTATTACTTTTCGGTTGGGCAGTGGCGAGAAAAATAAAAAAAAAACGACCTCTAAGAGCTAAACTCGAATGCAATTCAATTTGATGTCAGCTTTAAAAAACGATGGGGCAAACAAATCACCCAACAAAATCAAATAACTATAATTTACCTGGAGGGCTTTATCGCGATTGAGTTGCCAGGGCTGTTCGTCCTGCAGCTCCTGGCGTTCTGCAGACGCAAAACTAAAGCACTTCAACTGATTAATTTATTGAAAGCGACGTGCGACGCGAATGCGCGCGTTAAAAACACACAAAAAAAGAAAAAACAAAGAGTATAAGACAAAAATCTCTGACGAAGGACTCAGGACGTGGGACAATGGTTGAAGAGCTGAAGGAAGGTGCAGAAAAACAGGAGTAGCAGCAGATGCTTCCGCTTCACTTTTAACATCCGTTCGGCCAGCGAAATGGCCGAGATGCTTAAATTGTGATAAACTAATAAAGCGACAAACATTGCAGGGACACCGCCGTCAGGATATTTACTTTTTACAAGCTACGTAGCACATTCACCGGCATAAAAATTCAAATTGAAAATGAAAATGTTGGCATCGAGAGAAGTCACACAGATCACAACCAGCAGATACCCAGATTCCAGGGACCCAGTTCCGCATACCAGGGAGTAGACCCTCATCAGCGTCATCTGCCTTGAAGGTAGCTTCGAGTACCGCTGCCCATTCCACAGTGCCAGCCAATGCCAAGTTCCATCTCCAGTCAGGTGCTATAAATTTTGCCGTGAGCCTGGCTACGCAATTTAAATAGCAGGCAGGTAGTTTTTTCTTTATTTGGACCTGTTTTCTTTTGCCCTGCAGTTGGTAAATATTTAAGGGACTTTGCCGCAAAAAAAGAAGAGCATAACAAAAAAATACAAAAAAAGGTGCAAAGTGTCGCCTTAAGCGACTGGCAATCTGTTTTGCATTAATTCATAAGCCGCTTGCGCCTGACAGGCCAAGGCGACACTCTCTGGCCAACTCTGGCGACGACTCTTGAACTACACTCTCAACTCAACTCTCTTGGCCATTCGGCCTTGTCAATATATATATTTATATATATATATATATACATATAGAATATATATATATATATTTTTCTCCGCCCACGTCTTATTTTGCTGCGTAACTCACTTGCAGTGGCATAACTTTAATGCCAAGTGCCAGCCCAACTGTTTGTACTTCATTTGCCTTGCATTAAGTCCTCGTCCTTGCTGCCTGCCCAACTGTGGTCCCTGGCTGCTCATCTTTAAGTGCAGTCGAGGTCGTCATCTGGATGGACGGATGAACGGCAAGCGTAAAAGTTTACTTAGGCTCAATGCTTTTTAAGTAAGTAGCTGCTTGTTGTACCACTTGCTAGTTGCTGTTTGTTGTTGCTTTTTGCGGCTGCTCTCGGCTGTTTAGCTTTCACTTTGCCGCATTAGTTTTTGTTGCCATGTCGTATACTTAATACTGTGGCAAGCTTCGCCCAGCAGTCGACTGCTTGGTTGCCAGCCATTTGACTGAGGATAAGCCTCAAGTGCATAAGTTATATTCCAAAGGCGTTATTTTTAAAAGGTTACGTTATGCTTATCAAAAAAAAATAAAAATAACAAAGCAAAAAAATAATACACTTTTGCTTCACAAAACTCATATAAAATTTCATGTAAAATTCAATAAATTAAAATAGATTGACATTAAATTTTTTAAATTTTCTTTGCTTGCTAAGCTTGGGTACCACGTCGGTTTAAATTTGCTTTTATTATGTGCATAATTAAGTATAAGTAATATGCAATCCAAGAAAAAAAATATATTTATTATTTTATAAGTAAATAGCACGTAAATTTTAAGTAACCTCAATCACATAATCTCACAACAAATTGCTATTTTTACTTATTTTTTTAACAAAACCACAGCTCAACCACGCTCGTATGCTCCCTCTTCAATTTCGCATACGCCTTCAAGCTGAAAAATTACGCATACGCCACATCGCACAGTGCAAGGGATGAGGCGATCAAACCCAAAAGCAGTCTTGAAAAAATTGCTTACATGGCAAATTTCTCTTACGGCTGTCTTTAACAGCAACTTATTGTCAATTTTCTTGATAACAGACTGTTAAATCCAAACACAGACTCGCACACACACACAAACACACACATATACACGCGGGGCAACAACTTGCTCATCACTTGAGCGGAAGTGTTGGCAAATGCAGTGATTTTCAATCTCAATGCGACATTTTGATTATTTCCATGTAAGAGTGTGAGCAAACTAGAAAAAAAATGAATGCGATGACACTGACACACACACACACATACACACGCACACACACATGACATCTGCAGCAAGTGTCAGGGCTCGGCGCACGTTTGCCGCACCGGAAGCGACGCTTGTGCAAGACGGAAATTACTTTATGCTACACACAATGTCATCGATGCCGCATAAGCAGTGCGCCCGAGCACAGATAGACAGATTTAGGGAAAGACAGACAATGAGCGAGCGGAAGAGCGGGAGAACGGGAGAAAAGCAAAAAGTCGGGTCAGCCCATGCGATTTCTTTCCGTTTGTGATTGCAAATTGTGCAACATTCAGCGGCAACTTTTGGCGGCAACGTCAATCGTTCGCTGCTCAAAACTACGGGGCGGCAAGGCCGAAATTCGGATGCACAGCACGCAGCCGCCTTGAGTGCGTGAGGGTCTCAAATGAATTTAATTAGAAAATTTTGCGCTTCTTCGCGGCCGCAAGTGTAACAACTTACAACTTGAAACTAGCAGCTTGCTGCTTGTGGCCAAAAACTTTGCGCATCCGCCCTTTAGCTTGCCGAACAAGCTAGAAATAATAATAATAAATGCTTTGAGTGCGAGTATTTTTCTTAATTTCTTCCATAGTTTTGCAAGCGCATTCGTTTTACAACAAGAGTCAAAACTGCCGTTGCCACAAGGAACAAAAATATTAAAATAATATAAAAACAAACCGTTTTTAATTAAATTTTGTTTTATATACTATTTCATTGTGTTATGATTATGTTTTCTTATACGCATAACATTTCACTTTGTATAAAATATTCAAATATATTCTTGTTATCGTTACGCTTAATACCTTTAAAAAAGCTTAGAACCAATCAAATATTTTGCGTGATAAATCTATAAATTTAAAAGCTTATCCAAAGCAAATTAAATAAATAATACTACACAAATGCTTTAATACAGAGTTGCAATATATATTGTAATCTCATTATAATTTCTGTATGCACCATTTGATAACGTATTTAAATGCAAAAAGGAAAATACCTCCAATATTAACAATACGGCCAAGTGTAAAAGAGAAGCAATTTTTAACCCTTGAACGCCACGGCTCATAAATGTCGGCAATTGTCTCGCACGTTTTGCATTTGCAAATGGTGGAGCCAAAAAGTTTGCTTTGAATTACAAAATAAATCAGCAGCAATGTGACTTTTTAATGTTGCATTGTTGCTCTAACACACACAAGCACACACACACACACACTCGTTACACACACGTTTGCAAATGGCAGCAGGAATGCCAACAAAAAAATAAAAACAGTTTAGAGAAAGCAAAGCAAGCGGCAACAAGAAAAAGTTGTCGCTGTTTATTTTTTGTACAAATTGATGTTGTGTTTGACAGTTGAAACTTGCAACAAAAACGACGCCAAATAAATAAATAAAAAAAGTCACGACCAGGGTAGCAACAGGGTGGTGCGGTTGGTTGCCAATGGCAGCGTAAAAAACGCTCCAAAAATGTTTTAAAATTTACACAGTTAAATGTAAAAGTTTTATTTTCGTTTGCAAATGAATTTTCTGTACTGTGCTGTGTTGTGTTTTGCAAGTTGTTTGCCATTGTGCCAACCGTTAGACAGCCAAGTCAACTTGCAACTGCAGAAACTACAGCTATCGAGCCAACACCAACAACGCCCAGCGCCAACATTTATACCTACAAAAACAAAAAACAAAAACAACGTGTTGGTAGTCAATTTGGTTAAATTTTTATTTTATTTTTCTTATTGTTAGTCATTTGATAACACACAAAAGTTGCTGCAAGTGTGTTTTTGCATGTGAACTCTCCTCTCTCTTTCTCTTTTTTTCTTATTCTCTCTCTCTCTCTCTCTCTCTCTCTCTTTCTCTCTATCTCTCTGGAGTGTTGGGTGCCACATTTCCGCTTAGATTGTTGTTGTCCAAAAGTGGAGTTTTGTGCTATCATGCAATAAGCAGACAGCTAGTCGGAACTAAACCCCAAGTACTTATGGCATATAAAATATATGTGTGGCGTATAAGCTATTTTGTATGCATTACTCATACGCCGCATGCAACGGAAAGTAACTCGCAGTTCTGTGTTTATGCGAATAGAAAGTGCTTGTGAATGCTGTTGATTGAATTAGGGCAATCAATTTGAAATTATCTGTAAGGAATGTTGAATATTAAATATGCTAGTCGTGTGTACAGAATCTTAGTATTATTCTTAAGTTAGTACCATTTAGAAACGTGCTAATTTAATTAACTTTAGTTTATAAACATTTTTCTTCCATCAACTTTATTTCCTTATTATTTCTTGCATAGAAGTCAGATTTAATATAATATATGTAGATATAATATAGTAGCCTTACATAGGATTTTATATACGATTCTGAGCACTTTGATATCTATTGTTCCAATTTAGCCAACATTGATATATTCGGAAGAATGTTGTTCATCAAAGCATTCCACTTCATTTTCCCATTTAATCCTGTAAATATAATGTAAAGAAAACAGGATTTATGACAACCACTTAAGTGCCATTAAAAATGTGCAATAAATTGTCTTTTTCCTTTCTTTCTTTCAGAGCTTGCGCTCAGGCATTATTAGGTCACATAATGTCAGGAATTAATCAAAAAGTCCAAACACTAATTGAATGCAGCTAACACAGAAATTTCCCAATGCCGCTTCAATGTCCCAACCCATTTACTAGCCTCTGGTATTAAATAGGTTTCAGGAACTAGTTGACTTTTCGTTGGACCTTTCAAAGTGCAACTAAATTAACTAATTTTTCAGCATAAGCCACTGACCGAAGAGTCAGTTGAAGTGCTTCTGAAATACACAGGAGTCAACAAAGCTGCCAAGCGTGAAATTGCAACATCAAAAAACCCTCAAAAAAAAAAGGAAAAACAGCAAAGTTGAACTGAGGCAGTAAAACTATAATACAATTTACTAAAAATAGTAGACGGGCCCCTAGTGCACAAAGTAGCACTAAACAGCTTGTGGCCCACACACGCATAACCAAATACACACACACATATATATATGTACGTACACTCTGGGAGTGTCATATGTAAATTCTCCCCTGACGCCATTGACAAAGACACTTGAATGAAAAAAGAAGAAAAAACATACACACACACAGAGACAACCCGGAACAGGCGCACTATAAACTCAATGTATACATTTAGGCACACATCGCTATAAATTGTAGCATACTTTCGTCCAGCAGCAAAACTCTAAAACACACACACACACGCGCAGCCCTATCAACAGAGCGAGCGAGAGGCAAAAAAAAAAACAAACAAAAAAAAACAACAACCAACCGAAACTTATCTGTGTGCCCTTTTCCGGACGCCACTGCCTGCAATGACCCTAATAACTGTCTACGGGCATGTTAAGTGTCAGCGGCAACATGCCACTATCATATGTGTGTGTGTGTGTGCGTTGTGCGCTGCAATATATTGTCTATATTTCTTGTCAGCAAATAAAGCGACAAATAAATAAAGCTGCTAAAAAGTTGGACGAATGAAAAATCAACGACGCTTCTTCAGCGCCCAGAGCCGAAGCGTCTAACGGCATGAGCCATGCTAAAACTGTCAAATTGCGCCTAAAAGCAGACCGCAATATTTTGTAGTGGCCCTCGAAAAAAAAATGAACAAGAAAAACTATTCCCAGCCTCCCATTTCCTCTCTGTCATTCTCTCGTTGCGTTGTTTTGTGGGTTTCGTTACTCGGCAACTTTTTCCATTTACTTTGGCTCATACATTTTTCAAAGCACAAACGGCAAATTGTTTCTCTCTCCCTCTCGCTCTCTCTCTCTCTCTTTCGCCCACCTCCGTCCTGGTTTCCTTAAGTGTTATTTATCTTTGGCTCCCACGACATTACTCTAGTTCGCTCTCAAGGAAACCTAAAGTCGTGTCGAGCTGAGCTGAGTCGAGTCGAGTCTCGTGTGTCTCGTCGGTTGGGGAGAGGAATGGGGAAGCTGCCGCGTAATGTACGACTGGGACTGGGACTGTAACTGGGCGTACAAATGGGCGAGGCACAGCTAACTGCTAACTGAACTAACGCACGCTGCCATCTCAATTGTCCAGTTATCCAAATATTAACTTTGGCCGATTTTTGTTTTGCATTCAGTTTCTTGTTGCACGACAATTGCAACGATCAATTGTTTCAAGTTTCAGTTTTATTTTTGTTAATTTTTTATTGTTTTATTTTAATCTTTTTGTCGTTTTCCTACTGTTCGGTTAATTGTATTTGCGCCCAAAAGTGGGCAATGAAAAGTTAATTGCGAAGAGCAACCCCTGTTGGAAACTTATTGATGCTGATTGCATTAAAGCCAAGTAAAGCACGTCTAAAACTGACAAACGGCCCAGCTTTAATATGAAATGTACCACATTTTTTGTGGTCCAGCCTCTCCGGGGATCCACACGGACACGCTATGGACATCCATTTGCATTGCACAAACGTTTCAATTTTCGAGGTTTCTCTCTCTGCAGCGCTGTTTGGTTTTTTTTTTTCTTGTCATCTCGTTTCGTTTGATTTTGGTCGTAGCTTTATTTGGCTTAGAGTCGAACTGCGTGTTCGCCTGATTCACCGATACGCCCGCTCGCATCCGCTCCTTTTCAGATTGCGTGTTGGGATAGTTTATTTTAGTGCAATATCCGTATTTCCATGAAAGCCAGCATTTTTTTTTTATATTGATGGTTGAAAAATATTTAATTTAATCGCCTTTGAATATATTGTTTGGTCATTATTATTATTATTGTGCTATTTGATTTATAAATTTTATTAGGCAATGAAGGAATCAAATATTTCTGAACCCTGACATTCTAATCAAGTTATGTGATTTTAGTAAAAATGGATACGTTAATAAAGTGAGAAGAATTATTAAATATTTTTAAAGCTTTTTTTAAATAATAATTTAATCTGACTAACAAAACAAAATCAACTGCGCGTCTTCTTCTATATGTTTATTGTTTTAAAATCAAACTGGCGTAATTATAAAAAATTTTAATCAATTTTATACTTTTATACTATTTTATTGAAAGAAGGAAAAAAATGGAATTGAAACCGAAAACAAAGATTAGCAAATGTTCCAATTAGCTTTATGAAAACGAACTAAAAAAAAAGCTCAGAACAAGAAGCCAATAATTTCCAATAGAATATTAAATGCAAAATAGCCTTTATTTCTCATAGCATAGCTAAACTTTGCGATATTATCCAACACTTGGCACATATGAAATTGCAACCCTTTTTGGACATCTTTATCCCCAAAGGCATTTCCTATTATAGTTTATGACCAAAATGCTGCCCCATATAAAAAGTAAATTACAGTAAAAAAAAAAAAAAGAAACGAGCTTAACAGACGCCACAAGCGAAATCTAATAAATTTTATTACAACAATGTCATGAAATTGCTGTTGTTGTAGAGAATATGGCATATATACATATAATATATATTTATATGTTTATGTATATGGCAAACATATCGCGTGGAACACGAACAGAACATGTATGGGAAATATTTTGTAATTTATGCGAACATACGCATATTTAAGTCAAATGTAAATATTTAAGTTGCACATGAAATTGGATGCCCTGTAAATGTCTGATAGAGCCATCCGAGGAGTTGCTATAAAATTCTAAGCCACAACAACGCCAAAATATAAATAAAAATATAAAAGAAAAAATAAATAAATGTATACATTTTAGCGATAAAAAAAATAAATACATATATATCTATGTGACAGGTTGTAAAACATAACGTTCCATGATATTTGTATTTATTCTACACTAGGTGGGGGCACAAAGAGCGTGCTAAAGCGAAACTTAAAAAAACAGCAACAACAATACAAATACAAACAATGTCAAGTGCGCAGGGGATACAAAAAATATCAAAAAGTCGCAAAGACATAAGGATCCAAATCCTTTGTTTGCCTATATGCGTGTAAACGTATCGCGTGTACATGTTTGTGTGTATTCGTGGGTGTATAGGTGAAACTCTATGCATGTGTTTGCTTGGCTGCCATTTTGTTTGCTTTATTGACAAAAAAAATACTACTCGTATCTACAAATTTTCTGTTTGTTTTGCGCTTATTTTGTATACTTCCTTTTTTGTAAGTAACTTATATTTTATTTTTTGCATATTTATGAATTTTTTTTATGTGCATATGTTGCATTGCATTTAGCCTTTCGCCTTGTGCCGCTTAACTGAAGCTTGAACGCTATTTAGCTTCTAACTAAATCTGTATATTTATTTTGTATATATTAAATGTATTATTTGGGTTTGAAAGATTTTCCTGCATTATACCAATTGTTTGATCAGTTCTGAAAATTTTGTCAAAACTTTTGCGCCCAAAATAAGAATTGAACAATTTTAAAAGCGATTCATTATTAACCAATGAAGTTTTTTCCTTAACTTTTTATGTAAATATACATTTGCCTATATGCGTAGCTGAAAAGCCAACAAGGATTTTAAGAAATTTCAATCTTTAATACGTACTCATACATTATGATTGATGGTTGCCTTACCGGCTTCATTTGTTTTTCTATGCAAATGGCATTTACAAATGCCAAACTCATAGACATTCGGATCCTGCTTAAGTAATTGATATTTAGTGCAGTTAATAAATGGGAAAATACTAAAATTCCAAACTGGTTAAATGCTGAAATGTTCAAATGCCGGTCTCTGTCGTACAGCAATGTGGCAGCCGCAGGCAACCAAAACAACGTCATAGACGGGAACTGCAATGAAAATAAAGCGTTAGCATACAGCATCAATTGAAACTCAAGCGTCGAGCGACTGCCAAACCTTGTACAAAAAGCCCAACACAAAGACACATACACACACACACACACACACACCTTTTCAATGTATCTACACATTTTCATGTAGCTCCATGTTGGTATTACTCCGTATACATGTGCGAATGTGTGTGTGTGTGTGTGGGTGCACTTTTCAATAAATCGTTCAGTGCTACAATAACACGAGCTCTGCTGCGCCCGAAAGTAGGCAACATGCGCTGGGTGTGCACTATATGTAAGGCTAAAATAGATGGGCGAAACGTGCAGGTAACATGATTTTGAGCGAGTTTCAAGTGGCCAGCCGCAACCTGCTCGGCCTGATCAGCTCTGTCCACCAGGGTACCAGGCCACCAACACCATGGCCCAAATGCAGTTTGCATTTTCCGGCTTAAAGAGATTTTCATTGCAATAACCTGACCTGAAATGCAACTTTGTCTCTACATGTTCCGCCTGCAGCGGGCCAATACACATTTTCAATTGCCCAACTAACTGTCATTCACACACACACACACGCACACGTATATATATAGGTATATATATATATAGTTGCATATAGCTGCATATGTAGATGATAGTTGGATAGACGGCCCCGCCCCGCTAGTCCGTGAGGCGTGTACCTAGCCTTCCATATTGAGTTCATTCATTCAATCAATATTTAGCCGTTGAAATCGCGATTTACGCGCATATTGCACCAATAACAAATGAAAAGTGCACGACTAACGCAGCCAGCGAAAAGATTTATCTTTTCAGCGCAGCTTGCAAAACTCTCTCAACAATGGCTTTTTCTTTTTTTATTTTAAATCAATTTTATATTTATTTTTCTGTTGCGGGCATACGATGCAGCCGTGCATACAAATCTATATAGTACTGTGTGACGTCAATAATTGGAATTAATTATACTGTTGTCATTGAGCTACATTGTTGGGGAAGCAGAGCGTGTATTTCGAAGAAAATTAGATTTGAAAGGATTGCAAATCATTAATAGTTATTTCCATGTAATACTTTGAGAGGTAATAAGAAAGGACTGTAGTATATAGAAAGAATTGTAGACAAAAAAAAAAAAAAACAATTTAAGAAAACAATATTAAAAAATATATAATTAATTTCTTATAATAAATTATAATGTATAATTTATTTATATATAAATGTGGCCCCAGTATTCCGCAGTGATGCACACGAATCTGAGACGACGTTATTATTATTACAGTAGTTTATTTATTATATTAAAGATGTTTAGTTTTACAATGGTTATACTATATATGTGTGTGTAATTTGTAACTTTAATGAGATTATGGCACTGACTGACTCGATCTCACCACACGCCTAACTTGCTCTCTCATTTCTGTGGTGTCTTTTAATAGTGACGACCACTTCGCGTTTCCCT
>SCDY01002628.1:0-10848 GCA_004143825.1 Drosophila micromelanica | reverse complement strand
GGTGGGTGGTCAATGGGGTAACAACAGTTACAACAGCTACCAGGGCCAGTTAAACCTCAATTATAAGTTCTAAGAGAGACTAAAACAGAAAGGCTAGCATTTGCTAGCCTTATCTTATGGGTGAAATACATTAGTAGCCTACAAGTATTTCAATAGGCTTTAGCTTCAAAAAATAAAAAGAGAACAAATAAAAGTAAGGAAGTAAGACAATTAATCGCTTGTAAACCTAATATAGCACAAATAATAGAGGGATTATAAATAGCCTCGTGAAAGCTATAGGTGATATCGAGATTAATTAAAAAGCAAAAGACTATCGTGCCAAATAAAATAGAAAAAGCAATATTACATAAACAACAGATACACCAAGGTAAATCTGCAAACTTTTTAAGTAATACGAAACTAATAAACACACTGGATAAAATAAGCCAAAAAAACAACATAATATAAAGCATGGCATGTTTACCTTTATTGGTGAAGCTTGCGATGTTATTTAATATAATAATATTTGATGGTATTGACTATTAGACTATAGCTAAATAGTTATAATTAAATACATTTATGATGGATAGTGATGGCTTAAAAATATGAGAAAAAGTTGCAAGGTATTAATATTTTTAGTATTTATTACATGGTTAGCAGCACTCTATTGTGGCTACTGTTACTGGAATGAACTTAAGTTGTATGAAAAAATATATTTAGAGTTAGTGGTGATAATAATGACGCCTACTTTGGGAGGCTTATCAGAAGTTTTTAAAAAAAATAAGTGATTTTGTTCTTATAATATACCGCACCATAATGCTAATATAGGGTTAGCAGCAGCTACTTTAAATTGCCAAAATTTACTTTTATTGCTATCAATAGCAATGCCATACAAACCAATGCGATAAATTAGTACTAGCATAAATTGAGCGGCTATATCCTCATGCTCTGCAGCACTAGTTAACCAGTGAATTCCCTCTTTTGAATTTTGTTTAACGCCTTTGCCTAATAAATACATGCTGGCAATTGAGCGTTGAGACTCTATATGCCCACGTAGTGCCGCCTGCTTATAATAAGCAAAAGCCGTGACGTAATCTTTATTTTCAGCTGACTCATTGGCTTGTGCATACATTTCACTAGGCAGCAAAATAGCCCAAGTCACTAGAGGTAAATTAAGTGAAAAAATTAATACAACAATAAAAGACCACTTATAATGCATGGACTAATACACCTTAAACATTATTTTAAAATATTAATAATTGGTCATTATAAGTGTTTTTAGTTGATATGCACATTGTGCTGTTAATTACATACTTAATCACTTTCAAGGCTAGATAATTAAGAATCATCTAGTAAAAAGGGCTAATTGTGAAACTTTAGGATGGACACTAAAATTTGCTAAACATGATAAGTAGTATTTTATTATTACCTATTAATGTGATGTTTTAGTTGTTTTAAAATATCTCTATAACCGTGGTAAATAGCTATTATTAGCCAAATTAATTAATTTTTTAGGGAGTTAAGTAACAAAAATGATCAAGAAACAATATGCTCTACCTCAGATGATCATTAGTCTCTAGCCGGTAGGCACGTAATTTAGCAATGGTAAGGAAACTTTTCCGTTATACAGGTAGGCGTTACTTAATAGCTCTGTTTGGACCTTTAATGGTAGGTTCTATATTGCTGTATTTAATAGGACCTATCATGGGATTGTCTATTGATACGCATTCAAATGTTGTAGAGTTACTGTTGTACTCTTCTCAAGAGCCTTTTATTGTCTTTATGCCTACGGTATTTATCATTATTTTTATGCTGTTGGGTGTTCAATCAATTATGTACAGTATTTTAATGGAGTATATAGTACTGCCTTATGTTAGGAGTAAATATAAAGTCATGATGCTAAGTGCATCGCTATGCCTATTATTTCCTTTTTTTGGCTTTATCTCCTTGGCTAAACCGGGCGATCCTTCTTATCTTATTCATAGCTCATTTTATATGGCAAGTGCTTTAGCGGGAATTATTACAGGCTATCTTCTGTATCGTCTTTATAAGTTTGATAGGCAGTACGTACAATGGCTTCTCATCAAGCAAGAGATAAATAATAAAAATAAAAGTTAGTTAAATTTATGAGTAGCTACTACTGAGCCTGATAGTTTAGCTCAGAAATCTCAAAAAATTCTGTATCAATTTGCTCCCGTAACTCCCATAAGGCTATTTGGTCGAATGGTGGGGTTAACTTAATACCGTAAGCTTCAATATTATTAATAAGTCGCGCGCCTTTTTGTAATAAGAGTAATGCCCAATAAAAACCTGATTGATCGTCTTTAAAGCGGATATTATGTTTAATCAGTTTGTCCTTAAGCAGTGGTTTATCAATAATAGCTAGTTTTGGGCTTATTACTTTTTCTAATAGTACTTCTAATCTATGCCAAACAGCTTTTTGCTGCTCATCATCATAAATATTCCAATCAATAATTTCATAATCATAACGTTTGCAACCGCGGCAAACGGTATCACCGTAGACAGTAGAGCAGAGACCAATACAAGGTGTTTTTAATGAGCGACTAGGCATAAGTAATAGAGTGAGTCAGTAATAAAAAGTCTAAAAGGCCCGGTTAGAGCCTTTTAGTGTTAGCAAAAAAAGATTACTTCTTATGCATATCAACAACCATACGGCCTAAAATTTCACCTTTTTCCATTTCTTCAAAAATATCATTAACCTCGTGTAAGCAACGGGTTTTAACGATAGGTTTAACTTTACCTTCAGCTGCAAATTGGAATGCTTCTTCAAGGTCTTTACGTGTTCCCACTAAAGAGCCTACCACTTCAATGCCATCAAGTACAGTTCTGACAATAGATAAATCCATTGTTTCAGGTGGAAGTCCAACGGCTACCACTTTTGAACCTGCGCGTACAGAGTCAACCGCTTGGTTAAAGGCTACTTTTGACACAGCCGTTACTACCGCAGCATGTGCGCCGCCCACTTTCTTCTGAATAACTTTAACAACATCTTCTTTTTTAGCGTTAATCGTTAAATCAGCCCCTTCTTTTTTAGCTAATTTAAGCTTGTCGTCATTAATATCAACCGCAATTACTTTTGCATTAAATACATTTTTAGCATATTGGATGGCTAAGTTTCCTAAACCACCACAGCCAGAGATAATAATCCATTGACCGGGTTTAATATTCGATACTTTTACTGCTTTATAACAGGTAACACCAGCACAGGTGATACTGCTTGCTTCTACAGGGTCTAACCCATCAGGTACTTTAACGGCATAATCGGCTTCTACTACGCACTTCTCAGCCATTGCACCATCCACTGAAAAGCCCGCATTTTTAACTTGGCGGCAAAAGGTTTCTCTGCCCGTTAAACAATATTCGCAGATCCCGCAACCTTGGTAAAACCACGCAATACTAACACGATCACCTTTTTTAAGGTGGGTAACATCCGGTGCTACTTTAGAAACAATGCCAACGCCTTCATGGCCAATAATACGTCCGGGAACTTCGCCAAAATCACCTTGGGCAACGTGTAAGTCCGTATGACATACCCCACAGTATTCAACATCCACTAATGCTTGCCCTGCTTTAATTTCAGGGGCTTTAACTTCTTTAATATCAACGCGTCCGGGATTCTTTTTACTAACAATTGCTGCTTTCATTATAAGTTCTCCACTTAGATATTGGGTAAAGCCAAATGCTTACTATTATCAGTAGGCAACTAAAGTATATCGCTATTTTATAACGAATAATACCCAGAAAAAGTAAGTATAACTGTCTGACAATGAATAAATAAAATTAAATAGAGACTATCTAAGGCAAAATTAATTAGTTAAAATTTATAAAAAAGGACTTAATCATGTATATCGTACCGCTATGTATCATTTTGTGTCTATTAAAAACTATCTTTGCTAAGCAGCTCAATTCATTTAGCTATAAAAAAATATTTTTTTATTTAGGTATATTCCTAATCATCGAAGGTATTTTTACCCTTAAAGTGTGGGTCTTTATCACCATGCTCTTGATTGTTTTACCTATTTATTGGTTAACCTTTTTTTCAGGTATAGCTGAGAAGAGAAGTTAGTATGATAGGCAAAATAGTCAGGCTTTTACTTGGCATGATCATGCCGATCATAGTCAGTAGTTATTTAGTTGTCATGGGGATGACGCTATTACTTATGATGGGCGCTAAATCATTAGCACTACCTGTTATACAAGAAAGACTGATATATGGTTTTATCGCGATGTTCATTTATGTCGATTATTTCATAGGTTTACTATTTATTGTGAGTGCTCTATGGTATAGCGTGATGGTAGAGTATGTGCTCCAACGATACATCAACAGCTATTGGTATACTTTACCCATCGGTAGTTTTTATTATGGTATGTTTATCACCTTATACTGCTTCGCACAGTCCTTTAAGCTCTTTGATACAGTATTTTTTGGTGTGATAGGGCTACTTACAGGCTTTTTAGTTACATGGCTACTGCGCTACTTGTATAATAAAAGCTCAAAAAACAAAATAATTAATGCCTAATTCATTAACAGGAAACGAATCCTATGAGTCAAACAGCTAAAACACTCGAAGAATGGATGCAACAACTGACCCCCGATCAGTTTAGGGTCTGCCGTATGCAGGGGACAGAACAGCCTTTTTCAGGCAAGTATTTTAAAGTACCAAGTGAGGCGGGTGTTTATCATTGTGTCTGTTGTTGTGCGCCCTTATTTGAAACCAACACCCAATTTGAAGCAGGTTGTGGCTGGCCCAGCTTTTACCAACCGATTACCGTAGAAGCGGTAGAAGAGCGAGAAGATCTCAGCCATAACATGCACCGTGTGGAAGTGGTATGCAGCCATTGTCATGCCCACTTAGGGCATGTATTTCCCGATGGACCACCGCCAACGGGGTTACGTTACTGTATTAACTCGGTGGCGCTAGATTTTGTGGTTTCAAAGGTTTAATCATGATAAATATAAAGGTGGTGCAAGGCGATATTACAAGCTTATCAGTAGATGCCATTGTTAATGCAGCTAATAGCTCATTATTGGGCGGCGGTGGTGTCGATGGCGCTATTCATCGCGCCGCAGGGCATGAGCTAGTTCATGAGTGCCGTTTATTAGGTGGTTGTAAAACAGGGGAGGCTAAGCTCACCAAAGGGTATAACTTGTTTGCATCTTATATTATTCATACCGTAGGCCCTGTATGGCGTGGCGGGCACAATCACGAAGCAGCATTATTGGCTGATTGTTATCGTCATAGCTTAGAAATTGCAAACAGTAAGCAACTACGTAGCATTGTCTTTCCCTGTATCAGTACCGGTATTTACCATTTTCCACAAGCGCAAGCAGCGCAGATAGCGATTTCTACGGTAAGAGATTTTCTTGCGGAGCAAAAAACGAATTTAGCCGTCACCTTTTGCTGTTTTCTACAAGAAGACTATATGATTTATCAACAACTGCTTAATGAGCAAAATAGCCTTTAATGTATTATGCTCGCCGTTGTATTTGCTGTAGAAAGGGGAGTATATTAGTTATCCTATGCGGCAATAAATATTTCTACAGTTAAGTTAGGAGAGCAACCATATGTCAATGGCTGATAAAGATGGATTTATCTGGTATAACCATGAACTTGTTGATTGGCGCGAGGCAAAAACTCACGTGCTAACCCATACCCTGCATTATGGCATGGGGGTGTTTGAAGGTGTAAGAGCTTACGAAACAGCCAAAGGGCCGGCTATTTTTCGTTTGCAAGATCATACTAACCGTCTGTTTAACTCAGCGCATATTGTCAGAATGAAACTACCTTATGACAAACATACCATCAACCAAGCCCACCTTGATGTGGTCAAAGCCAACAAGCTCAACTCGTGCTATTTTCGCCCGATGGCGTTTTATGGATCAGAAAAGCTAGGCGTCGCCCCAGCAGTGAACGATGTTAATGTGATTGTAGCTGCATGGTCTTGGGGTGCTTATTTAGGCGAAGAGGGGATGCAAAAAGGTATTCGTATTAAGACCAGCTCTTATACGCGCCATCATGTGAATATCACCATGTGCAAAGCCAAAGCCAATGGTAACTACCTAAACTCCATTATGGCTAATACCGAAGCCACCAGTGATGGTTACGATGAGGCGCTTCTACTTGATGCCAGTGGTTACGTGGCAGAAGGCTCGGGTGAAAACGTATTTATTGTGCGCCATGGTAAACTTTATACCCCTGATGCCACAGTGGCTCTTGAGGGTATTACCCGTGATACAGTGATGACCATCGCCCGCGATATGGGGCTAGACGTAGTAGAAAAACGTATTACGCGCGATGAAATGTATTGCGCCGATGAAGCCTTTTTTACGGGTACGGCAGCAGAGGTTACGCCGATCCGCGAACTCGATCAACGGCAAATTGGGCAAGGCTGCCGAGGCGCTATTACAGAAGAAATTCAACAGCGCTTCTTCAATATAGTGAATGGTAAAGATGCCAAATATGATCACTGGCTAACTTATGTAAACTAATCATAGTACTATTGAAAGCCACGCCAATACAGCGTGGCTTTTACTTATTTACTAACGTTTTATCATTTAGGACGGTTATCATGTTAGACTCCTATTTATCATCATTTTTACCTGTTTATATACAATCTATCCTGGCAGGAAAAACAAAACCTTACTCAGTAGATAAGCCCTTTATGACGGCTATTGATAAGCAAGTACTATCATCATCAGCCATGGTAACTGCTTTAGGTATAAGCGGTGATGAGCAAAGCGATACACGTTATCATGGTAATGTTGATAAAGCATTGCATCATTATCCCTATGAGCATTATGAATATTGGAAACAGGTGTGTGGTGATATAGACGTATTAAATAATGCGGGCGCCTTTGGTGAAAACATTAGCACCTTAGGAATGACCGAACAAACGGTTTGCTTGGGGGATCAGTTCATGCTGGGCAGCGAAGTGATTGTTGAAGTGAGTCAAAGCCGTCAACCTTGTTGGAAACTCAATGCACGTTTTGATCACGCCAATATGGCTGAGTTAGTACAACAAACCAGTAAAAATGGGTGGTATTATCGCGTGCTACAAACAGGCCAAATTCAAGCGGGTGATATAATTAAACTACTTCATCGCCCTTACCCAGAGTGGACACTCACTAAAGTAAACCAAGTGATGTTTACCAGCCAGTTTGATCAGAGGCTATTTAATGCCTTCTTACAACTACCGTTACCAACATCATGGTGTAAGACCATTGAGCAACGCCTAGCAACCGGAAAGATTGAAGATATGACAAAGCGGCTCTATAATCAAGCGAATAATTAAATAACTAAATATATCGTTCCGTTTTATTTAGATGTGAATATATTCATTTTAAATAATAAACTATTATACATACTAGGGAAGACGCTATCACTATGCCATTTACTGCTATCTTTCTTTTAAGCGTATTGATAGGGCTGCTACTCTTTTACGTATCCAATAAGGTCTTTAAAGCAACCAATAAAACCATTACTAAAGTATGGTTAATTATCCTAAGTGGTATCTTAGCGCTGATTAGCTTGGTTATTCCGCTTGCCTATCTCTCAGACATAGTTGGCGCCAACCCACAGTATGCTCAGTTTAGAGCTTACCCCTATACTGAAATGATGGTGATCTTATCAGCGCCATTCGTGGGTATTATTAATGGATGGCTTACCAGTAACAAACCCAATAGGCTCTATACCTGTCTGTGCTTAATAGTTACGCTCGTTTATATTAGCCTCCCTTTTCTTAAACCGATTATTAGACCCTTACAGCATAACCTAAACAACCACTGGAGGGATGGCGTAGCCATCCAAACCACAGCCTCCACTTGTGGGCCGTCATCGCTGGCAACTATTTTAAAATACTATGGTAAAGAAGATACCGAAGCCAATATTGCTGCCCATGCTTACACCTCGGCCAGTGGTTCTGAGAACTGGTATTTGGCACGCTATGCTAAAAGCCAAGGCTTTAGTTATCAATTTTTACACGAGCCAGAACTTGCTAAAGTACCAACCCCTGCTATTATTGGCGTTCATCTAGGTAATATTGGGCATTTTATTGTGCTATTACTCCATAAGAACGGGCAGTATGAGGTGGCTGATCCATTATCGGGTAAAGAGATACTTACACTGGCACAGTTTAATCATAAATACCGTTACACAGGATTTGTGCTATACATAACTCAAACACAAGAGAAATAAATTTATGTTTAAATACTTATTGTTAATAGCAATGGCCGTTCTTTTGACAGGCTGCAATGATAAACAAATAACGGAAAAATATCTCAGTGGAAATTGGGAGTGCAAATACAGTGAGTATAAACTTACCCTATTTAATCCTGATGGTTCTATAAAGAGTAAAAATGATCAACCATTAGATCAAATAATAAAACAATCATTCTCGCTTGATGATGGAATATTATATGTAAACTTAGATCGCAAGCGTGTTGCAACATCGCTTAAAAAATTACGACATAATACATTTAAACAATCAGATGGTTCAGAGTCAGAGTCTCAATCTGAGTTTACCTACATTTCAGATAATGAGTTTGAACGAGTTTACCAGTTTAAAATATTACCAAAGACTAAAGATTTTGGTGGGTTTACTATTAACTCAAAGGAGAGATGTATGCGTGTTGAATAACACAGATAAAACGTTATGACCTCCAAAGCCAAATGGAAATCTTTATAAATAGGAACTTACTATGAAAAAATGGGATATAGTAACTCTATTAGTTTTATTTTTTGCTATATCGCCTTTAGGATTGGCTAAAGAAATATACGTAGATCAGTCAACCAATGAAGAATATCTATTTTTAGGCAGTGTTGATGGCCCGAAAAAAAAATACTTAGCGCTTAAAGCCAATAAAGTTAAATGGATGCCAGATATTGAAATAAAACAACAAATAAATCAATTAACGCCAGAAGACTTTTATAAAAAAATCACTCAAAGTAAATTAATCTTCAAGACCGAAGGGGATGAACCATTTTGGCATGCTACACTTTTTAAACATAAATTAAAAATTTCATTACCTGATGAGCATGAGCAAGAATTACCTATTAATATAACAATTGATAAAAATCCTTTAGATGGTGTTTTTGTTTTAATGTTTGAATCTCAAGATAAAAAAACCTATGGTATTATTAGAATGCTTTCACGAAGTATGCTATGTGATATTAGTCTTGTTGATGAAGAGTCAGTATTTGAGGTATTTATCAATAATAAAGGAAGAGTCGTTAAAGGATGCAGCCGATTAGAGCGAGATGGGTCATCTTAAAGCCTATAAGATGATTTTAAATCCCTTCTTTTTTGTTATTGTCTAAATTCAATATTTTGACTTATGCACAAAGCAATTATCTAAATAAGTCCATATCACCACAAACCAATAGTATCTATGAACGGTTCCATAAAGCCATTCTACAAGAGTTTTATCAAATCACTTTTAGGAAAAAGCTTTATAACTGCTTAGAAGAATTACAAAAAAGTCTGGACGAGTGGCTAGATTACTACAATAATAGCCATACTCATAAATTTAAGGGATACTATCGTGTGAGGTCTTCTCAAGGGCGTAAATTAATTTAAAATACTCACTGTTCTACCAATTGATGATCAAAGTGGCTAGCTATTAGTTGTTTACTCATATAATTACTACTAGGAGATTAAAGATGCAACGGAAAATAACTTCTTTTTTTAAAATAATTTTAATTGTCCAATTATTTATAGGAGTGAGCGCTTGGAGTGGCGAAGCCCCTTCAAAACTTTATTTACCTGGCGATATCACACAGACGCAAGCTGATAAAGTGATTGATGCTGCCGTAAAAAAGGCGATTGCTGATAAACTATTGATGAATATTGCAGTGGTAGATGCTGGCGGCAATTTAAAAGCATTTATACGAATGGACGGTGCTTTTTTAGCAAGTATTGACATTTCAATTAAAAAAGCTAAAACAGCACGTTCGCTAAATATGTCAACTTATGAATTAAGTAAATTAGCACAACCAGGGCAACCACTTTATGGTATTGAAGTGACTAATGGTGGTATGGCTATTTTTGGAGGTGGTGAACTAATTAAGAATAAAGACGGGCTTATTATTGGTGCAATTGGTGTAAGCGGCGGTAGTGTTGAGGAAGACATGTCAGTTGCACAGGCAGGTGCCACAGCAATAGTTGATGACGTAAAAAAATAGTAAAATGGCTCTACCCCAATAAAAGGGGCACCTAATTAACTTTAAATAGGTATAAGCTATGGAGCTTATACCTTACAAGGGGTTTATAAGTGCCTCATCTTGATCCTATCCTTAATCTACCTGATTTTACGATAAAATCAGTTAAAAAAGTTATCCATTAATCATTTTTGAAGTGTACTACAAAGGTAAAAAACAATGCGCTCATTGTCAGATCCTAGAAGTGATGTGCCCTCATTTTAGAGGAGAGTTATTTAGGAGAAAGCATATGCCCCTTAAAATAAAACGTATGATAGCTTCTTTTATCGCTGTAATAATCTATTTGATAGGAGCGGCTGGCGCTTTTGTTGATGGTTATATTTTATTAGGAATTATCACTATAGGTTTAGCTATAGGGGCTTTACTTAAAAAAAGTATTTTTTTAGATTTTATATTAATTATATTAGCTATTATTGCCTTTTCTAGCTTAACTTTATTTACCGAACTACCAATAATTGATGATATCGTAATTAGTACATTATTTAAAATCGCTGTTGTAGGATGTAGTTTTCTACTATTAATTACCTATGCTTACTTTTTAAAAAGTAAAGGAAGCTAATAAAATTAATTTATAAAAATATTATGACTATTTTTTTTAAAATTTACTTAATAAACTGGGGTATATGCCTTT
>SCDY01002627.1:0-12081 GCA_004143825.1 Drosophila micromelanica | reverse complement strand
GCCCGCCAACCTCGTAGAGACTGTGCAGGCCAACACCATCAACTACGACACCGCCAGGCCCGAAAACCTCATATAAACTGCGCAGGCCGACATCATCATAATCAGGTCCGCCAACCTCGTAGAGACAGTGCAGCTCGACGTCAACGACAGCCCAACAGAGTCTGTCAGTCTTGTGGAAATAGCACATGCTGGCAGTAAGAGACCTATGGAGACGGAGCAAGTTCCACCCCGACGAGGACCCCGGACACCAGACACAAAGACCAGCCAGCTGAGACAACACAACCTAGGCTAACAAAAATCCTGGAATTGGAGAGAACCCGCAACCACCCCCGTGGTCAGCTTGGTCAACAAAGGACTCAACGAGAGTCACTCAGGGGGGAGGAGCAAAAGACGAGACGACCCAGTGCCCCAATAAGCCCAACTAACGGCACCGGGGGAGTCTCAGGGTGTACGAACGCTCTCGGCACTCTTTGTTATACTTTGGGGCACCTTAAAAATCCCTTCCTCCGGCATTGTGACGACTGGCTAAGCGCCGGCGGGTGTTCCGAGTGGCTCGGTGCTATTATTTTTATTTATTTGTTAATTTATTTATTTTTATTTGTTCGCTGAACACGCGTTTTATCTTATCCCAATTTACGGCTCGAGCACATCGCGGCGGTTCAAAAGCTTGCTCCATTGTTAACCAAACCCTCTTTTATTTTCGACACTTATTTATGCGCAATCGAAACTAACAATAGCTAATATTATTTCACAAAAGTTATTGTGGCGCTGCTACGTATCACAAAATCTATAAAATTACTATATCAATAGTTTTTGTTCAAAAATTCATACAAATAATCTATTCTATTTTAGAGATTTTGACGAGACCTCAAAAAACTTTACGCTGGAACTGATTATGAATTTGGATTTTCAAGCATATTCTGAGGATATACAGGATATTTCTAGTGCAGCTACTATGGAGCTTCAAATTGAAAATGGAATAATGAATATTTCTGCTGTATGGAAAAAACAAGGGTTTGAAATGGCATATACTCGAGACCGTATACCGTATAAAAAATGTTGATGAATGCTTTCAATTACTCGAAGAGTATGTTGTTCAGATATCTGCTATGAAAGCAACTCGTTTTGTAGAGCCTTTTATAGAGGTTGTGGATTTTTGGGAAAAAACATTATCGTATATTAGTGAAACTTTAGAAAAAGCACTTTCAGTGCAAAGACAATGGCTCTACTTAGAAAACATATTCCAAGGCGACGATATAAGAAAACAACTTCCCCAAGAAGAAAAACGTTTTTTTGCTATAACAGATGAATTTCGTACGATAACCGCAAAAATGTTTGAAGCGAAAACTGCAGTTAAAGCAACTCACCTACGGCCGCCCTCTTTTGTGCTAAACCGTTTTAATTGTATGGATGAACGTTTGGAAATGATACAACGCGCTTTGGAAATTTATTTAGAAGTCAAGCGTCAGCTTTTTCCTCGATTTTATTTTATATCAAATGATGACCTCTTGGAAATATTAGGCAATTCTAAGCGCCCTGATCTTGTACAAACACATCTAAAAAAGCTTTTTGATAATCTAAACAAACTTGAACTTAGACGTGTGGGAAAGGCATTGAGTCGCTGGCAAGCAACTGCTATGTATTCTGATGATGGGGAGTGTGTAGAATTTTTGCAGGTTTTATATATTGATGGTCCTTCAGAGCGATGGTTATATCAGATTGAAGATTATATGATTGCTGTTATGAAAGAGCAATTAAAATTAACTCGAGGATCCTTAAAAAAACTGATTGGTAATCGCGAGAAATGGATATCTCTATGGCCAGGTCAACTGGTGTTAACCACGGCACAAATTCAGTTTACAACGGATTGTACACGTAGCCTTATACATTGCAATATGGTTGATCAGAAGAAACCACTTCGAAAACTAAAAAAAAAACAGGTAAAAGTCCTTATGAAGCTATCTGAAATGAGTCGAAAGGACTTATCAAAAATTATGCGACTCAAAGTAAATACCCTCATCACATTAGAGATTCATGGTAGGGATGTTCTTGAGCGAATGTACAAAGCTAATTGTAAAGATGTTGGACATTTTGAGTGGTTTTCACAGTTACGATTTTATTGGCACCGTGAATCAGAGTTGTGTGTAATAAGACAAACAAATACGGAGCAATGGTATGGCTATGAATATACTGGTAATTCTGGTAGATTGGTAATTACACCATTGACTGATCGGTGCTATATTACATTAACTACAGCTCTTAATCTTCATCGAGGTGGAAGTCCGAAAGGTCCTGCCGGTACAGGAAAGACTGAGACTGTAAAAGATCTGGGTAAAGCAATAGGTTTATGGGTAATAGTAACTAATTGCTCCGAAGGATTAGATTTTAAGAGTATTGGAAAAAATTTCTCTGGCCTGGCGTAAAGTGGCTGTTGATGATGTTTCGATGAATTTAATCGAATAAATATAGAAGTTTTTTCAGTTGTGGCCCAACAAACCATGTGTATAATGGCAGCGCTGTCAGCTAACGTTGAGGAATTTGTTTTCGAAGGTCAAAAAATAAAATTGAAAAGTACTGTTGGGCTCTTTATTACGATGAATCCTGGATATGCTGGTCGAACTGAGTTGCCAGATAACTTAAAGTCTATGTTCCGACCAATTTCCATGGTGCCGGATAATGTGATAATTGCAGAGAATCTCCTTTTCTCAGATGGGTTTACAAATACCCGAAGTCTTGCAAGAAAAGTCTATACGCTTTATGAATTAGCAAAACAGCAGCTTTCAAAGCAGTACCATTATGATTTCGGATTGCGTTCCATGGTTGCATTACTACGTTACGCGGGGCGGAAACGACGCCAGCTGCCCAATACAAATGAAGAGGAGATTGTTTACCTAGCTATGAAGGACATGAACGTTGCGAGACTTACCTCCGCTGACTTACCACTGTTTAATGGAATAATGTGTGATATATTTCCAGGAGTTAGTCTTCCTCAGATAGACTACAGTGATTTTAATGTGGCTATATATGAAGAATTCAAAGACAATGGCTTCCAAGCTTTACCTATTGCAGTAAAGAAAGTCATTGAACTTTTCGAAACAAAAAACTCTAGACATTCAGTTATGATAATAGGTGATACGGGAACTGCAAAAACAGTTACATGGCGTACATTACAGGGGGCATATTGCAGAATGAATGCTCAACGTTTCCAAGGATGGGAGTCCGTCAGTGTGCATCCTGTCAATCCTAAAGCCCTTAATCTTGCAGAGTTATATGGAGAGTATAATTTAAGTACGGGCGAGTGGTTGGATGGAGTGCTTAGTTCTATAATGCGAATTATTTGCGCAGATGAGGATCCAATGCAGAAATGGCTACTATTTGATGGACCCGTTGATGCTGTCTGGATAGAGAACATGAACTCTGTAATGGACGACAATAAACTACTTACTCTTATTAATAGTGAACGTATAACAATGCCACCGCAGGTTTCTTTACTATTCGAGGTCGGCGACTTAGCAGTTGCCTCTCATGCAACTGTATCACGCTGCGGAATGGTATACAACGACTACAACGATTGGGGTTGGAGGCCATATGTTAATGCATGGTTACAAAAACTTAAAATCAAAGCATATGCAGATTTCTTGCGTGGTCGTTTTGAATTAATTTTGCCGAATTTACTTGAGTATAAGCATGCTCGTTGCAAAGAACCTGTAAAAACAAACGAGTTAAATGGAGTTATGTCTTTATGTAAGCTGCTTGAAGGCTTTGGAACTAAGCAAAATGGTATTAATCCACAAAACCTGGAATTATTAGAAGAAATGACAAAATTGTGGTTTATGTTTTCTTTGGTTTGGTCTATATGTGCAACTGTTGACGAGGATAGTCGGCTAAAACTAGATGCTTATATTCGTGAAATTGAAAGTTGTTTTCCTATAAAGGACACGATTTATGATTATTATGTAGAGTCACAGGAAAGAACATTTGTACCATGGGATAGTAAGCTGGGAGATACATGGCGTTATGATGAAAGGTTGGCCACCAAATGTTTACATAATTTTTCCACCACATAATTTTGTTTACCTTAGTTCTCCTTTTTATAAGATTATTGTTCCTACTGGAGACACCATACGATATGAATATATAGTATCAAAACTACTTGTTGATGAACATCCAGTAATGATAGTTGGAAATGTTGGAGTTGGAAAATCATCTACTGCAACCAATGTAATGGACTCTTGCGATAAAAATAAATTTTGTGTGCTGTACGTTAACATTTCAGCTCAAACAACTGCAGCTGGGCTGCAAGCCACAATTGAAAACCGCACCGAAAAACGAACAAAAACACAATTTGTGCCATTTGGTGGAAAAAGAATGATTTGCTTTATGGATGACTTTAACATGCCTGCCAAAGATATCTATGGATCACAGCCACCACTGGAATTAATACGACAATGGATTGATTATAAATACTGGTTCAACCGCAAAACTCAGCAAAAAATATATGTATGAATACGTTACTTATGGCAGCTATGGGACCGCCCGGAGGTGGACGCCAAATTATTTCTCCACGCACCCAAAGTCGCTTTGTCCTTTTAAATCTAACATTTCCAAGTAAAGAAACAATTACACGTATATTTGGTACAATGCTTAAACAAAAACTTGAAAAATTTTCGAATGATGTACGCGAAATATGCTTGTTAGTTACTTAATCAACTATATATCTATACACTGCTATAATTGGAAAAATGTTACCAACTCCGAACAAGTCGCATTACCTCTTTAATCTTCGTGATATTTCAAAAGTATTTCAGGGGTAACTGAGAGGTTCACCAGAACTTCAAAATACAAGGTCACTTTTTCTTCGTCTATGGATTCATGAGTGCTTTCGAGTATTTAGCGATAGACTCGTTGATGACGCAGATCAAGATTGGTTTGTTAACACAATAAATGAAACACTGGGAGAATATTATGAGGTGACATTTCACAGTCTATGTCCATCAAAACAATCTCCTTTGTTTGGTGAATTTGCTCATCCACAAGGATTCTATGAAGACCTGAAGTTAGATACGCTCCGCATATATATGATAAATCAATTAGAGGAATATAATAATTTTCCGGGAATGGCACGTATGAATCTAGTTTTTTTTAAGGAAGCTATTGAACACGTAGTTCGCATTATTCGCGTAATATCGCAACCCCGAGGTCATATTCTTAATATTGGTATAGGTGGGTCCGGTCGTCAATTACTGGCCAAATTGGCCGCATTTATTCTAGAAATGGCAATTTTTCAAATCGAAGTTTCCAAAAAGTATAAAGTTGGAGATTTACGCGAGGATTTAAAAGGACTTTATAAGATAACGGGAATAAAGCAAAGATTAACCATTTTTATATTTAGCACTGAGCAAGTAGCTGAATTGTCATTCCTAGAAATAATAAACAATATGCTAAGTAGTGGTGAGATAAACTTATTTAAATCTGATGAGTTTGAAGAACTTAAGTCAGATTTGGAACGTCCTGCAAAAAAGTCTGGGGTAGAGCTAAATACAGAGGCATTGTATTCTTTTTTTATGCTAAATGTACGTGATTTCATGCATATTGTCTTATGTTTTAGCCCAATCGGAGAGAACTTCCGAAGTTACATACGTCAATACCCAGCTCTGTTAAGTGGAACGACCCCAAACTGGTTTAGAATGTGGCCCCAAGAAGCTCTCTTAGAAGTAGCCTCCCATTTTTTGAGAGGATTTCAACTTAATGTCACAGTTCCCGGAAAGGATGATGCAAAAGATCGTAATAGTTTGGTTGAGACTACTGAAACAATTCTTCATCGCGCTATTCCACAGGCATTTTCTAGCATGCACTCAAGTGTTTCAAAAATATCACTGCTTATATTAGCAGAAGTTAAACGGTATAATTACGTTACTTCCCCAAATTATTTGCAGTTGGTAAGCGGCTTTAAAGAGCTCCTTGAAAAAAAAAGGTTCGAAGTATCATCTGCAGCAAATCGTCTGCGTAATGGATTGTCTAAGATTGCCGATACTCAAGAAAAGGTAACCATAATGTCTGAGGAACTTAAAGTTAGCTCAGAGCAAGTTAAGTTACTTGCCAAAGAATGTGAAGAGTTTATTGCAATGATTGAAATTCAGAAAACCGAAGCGACCGAGCAAAAGGAGATTGTGGACGCAGATGCTGTAATTATAAAACGTGAAGAGATAATATGCTTAGACTTAGCTGCAACAGCTCGCGCTGACCTAGAAATTGTTTTACCTATGATTGATGCCGCGGTTAAAGCATTAGACGCACTTAATAAAAAAGATATTGCTGAAGTAAAATCATATGGTCGTCCACCTATGAAGATAGAAAAAGTCATGGAAGCAGTACTGATACTTCTCGGCAAGGAACCGACTTGGGAAAATGCAAAGAAGGTACTTAGTGAATCTACCTTTTTAAACGATTTAAAAAACTTTGACCGGGACCACATCTCCGAAAAAACACTTAAACGAATTGCTTTGTACACAAAAAATCCTGAATTGGAACCAGACAAGGTAGCTGTTGTATCAGTTGCATGTAAATCTCTAATGCTGTGGATTATGGCAATAGAGAACTATGGTAAAGTGTATCGTATTGTGGCACCTAAGCAAGAGAAATTAGATAATGCAGTAAGATCGTTAGAAGAAAAACAATCAGCATTAGCTGCAGCGAAAAGAAAGCTTGACGAACTACAAGCAGTTATAGAAAAGCTTTATCGACAGCTAAATGAGAAAACGGAATTGTTAAACGACTTACGTGCAAAAGAAGAACGCTTGCGGAAACAACTGGAACGTGCGATTATTTTAGTTGAGTCATTGTCAGGAGAACGCGAGCGTTGGATAGAAACTGTGTCTCAGTTAGACATTGCCTTTGAAAAATTACCTGGTGACTGTTTGTTATCTATGGCATTCGTCACCTACCTAGGGCCATTTGACACAAAATACCGTGAAGATCTTCTTCATAAGTGGAGACAACTTATTAAAGACTTACTTATACCAGCCACATTCGAACTAAAAATAACAACTTTTTTGTGTGATGCCGTCTCTATTCGAGAATGGAATATTCAAGGCCTTCCGGCTGACGATTTAAGTACAGAGAACGGAGTTATTGTTACTCAGGGCAGTAGGTGGCCGTTGATTATTGATCCTCAAATGCAAGCGAATAATTGGATTATGAAAATGGAGGAACGTCACCAGCTAATTATAATTGATTTAGGTATGGCGGATTATCTCCAACAAATGGAAGTGTCTATAAGGGAAGGCTTCCCTGTGTTACTACAAAATGTAGGAGAAACTTTGGACCAGGCTATTTATCCAATTCTTCGCCGCAGTTTTACAATACAGGCAGGAGAAAAGCTTATAAAATTTAATGACAAATATTTGTCTTACAACGATCACTTCAGATTTTATATAACAACTAAAATATCAAATCCTCACTATCCACCCGAAATATCTTCAAAAATGACTATAGTTAACTTTGCCCTAAAACAAGATGGACTGGAAGCTCAACTTTTAGGTATTATTGTACGAAAAGAAAAACCAGCTTTAGAAGAACAAAAAGATGATCTTGTGATGACCATTGCCCGTAATAAACGTACACTTATTGACCTTGACAATAAGATTTTACGCTTATTAAATGAAAGTAGAGGATCCCTTCTTGATGATGATAAGCTGTTTTCCACATTGCAAAAGTCGCGACAAACATCTGTACTAGTAAAAGAATCTCTTAGTATTGCAGAAGTTACTGAAATAGAAATTGATGCAGCCCGTCAAGAATACAAGCCCGCTTCTGTGCGCGCTGCTATTTTGTTTTTTGTCCTGAATGATATGTCAAAAATTGATCC
The DNA here is from genome assembly GCA_004143825.1 of Drosophila micromelanica. NCBI lineage: Eukaryota > Metazoa > Arthropoda > Insecta > Diptera > Drosophilidae > Drosophila > Drosophila micromelanica. The sequence goes on along the minus strand of SCDY01002627.1, from coordinate 4,214 downwards.
AATGTATGTTTTCTCCCTGGCAGCTTATATATTACTTTTTACGCAATCTATTGAACGAAGTCCACGAAATCAACTAGTAGTCGAGCGTATTCACAATATAGATGAGTATCATACCTATTCTGTCTACCGAAATACTTGCCGTGGTCTTTTTGAAAGACATAAACTTCTCTTTTCGATACATATGACTGCAAAAATACTTGCTAATGCTGGAAAACTAGTCGAGGAAGAATATGATTTTATTCTAAAAGGCGGCATTGTTCTAGATAAGCAAGGACAGGCACCCAACCCAGCAAAATGTAACTATAGCCAATAAAATAATGTAAATATTCTTGTAGAGTGAAATTGTAAATTATTTTATATTTAAATATATAATGTTTAGATACGATTTTTTTTACCAAATTAACAAATTAAACAGTTCTTGTTATATATGGCCAAAAAAAAACACATAGATTTTAGCGATATTCACACAGATTTTTGATTGAAACCTGAAACTGTTGGGGAAGTTTAAAAATATACAATTATATTTCTACAAGCGTATTACATATTTGGCAACTAGAAGAAAATTGTTTTGTTTTTAATACAATATAATATAATGTATATTAACAGGGTGGATAAGTGAGCAAAATTGGGATAATATAACGGAGCTTGATAAAATTCCAGGCTTTCATGGCATTATAGATTCCTTTGAAACAAGTTTTAAATTATGGAACGGTAAGCTGTGTTGACTGAGCTATTTCATAATATTTATTAATGATTTTTACCAATAGCATGGTATGCTACATCTCTTCCAGAACAGGTAGATTTGGTTGGAGAGTGGAATGACAAATTGACTGATTTTCAAAAAATTCGTTCACTACGACCCGATCGAATCAGCTTCTGCATGACTCAGTTTATTATTAACAAATTAGGCCCACGTTTTGTGGAGCCACCAGTTCTTGATCTAAAAGCTGCATTTGATGAATCGATTTCACAAACTCCGCTAATATTCGTCTTATCACCGGGTATTGATCCTACTCAATCTTTAATAGCACTTTCGGAAACAACAAAAATGTCTCAGCGTATGTTTGCTCTCAGCTTAGGGCAAGGACAAGCACCCGTAGCAACAAAGCTTATAATGGATGGAATAAGAGATGGTAATTGGGTGTTTTTGGCAAATTGTCATTTATCGCTTAGTTGGATGCCCACGCTTGACAAAATGATAGCAACTATGCAGGCAATTAAGTTGCACAAAAAGTTTCGCCTTTGGCTAAGTTCTAGTCCTCATCCTGACTTTCCTATATCTATATTGGAAACCAGCATAAAAATGACCACAGAACCTCCTCGTGGTATTAAGGCAAATATGAAGAGGCTATACAATAGTGTAAATGCTGTGAATATGGACCTTTGTAAGGAACCCAATAAGTATAAAAAACTATTATTTGCACTATGTTTTTTTCATACAATTCTCTTGGAACGAAAGAAATTCCAGCAATTGGGGTGGAATGTCATATACAGTTTCAATGATTCAGATTTTGAAGTATCCGAAGTTTTATTACTTTTATATTTAAATGAATATGAAGACACACCTTTCAATGCGTTAAAATATCTAATAGCTGGAGTAAATTACGGAGGCCATGTAACCGATGATTGGGATCAACGACTTTTGACTACATATATTAATCAGTATTATAACGATCAAGCATTAAAAACGCGTAAGTTTCGGTGAGTAATTTTTGCATTCATATTTTAGATTTGATTAAAACATATATTCTTTAATTATAATACTCTAACTCGCTGTGATTTTATACTCTTATAAAACAATAATTAAGTGTTTCATTTGTATACCCGGAAAAAGGATGTATACCCCATAAAGTATATATATTCTTGATCAGCATCTCTAGCCGAGCCGATTTAGACATGTATTTCTGTCTGTCCGTCTATCTGTCTGTCTGTCCATCTGCTGTCTGTCTGTCCGTCTGTCTGTATGAACGCGTCCATTTCAGATACTTGAAAAGCTAGAAAGATCTTGGTCTCATTTGGTGCGTATATACCACATGCAGATCAAGGTTATTTCCAAGGATAGAGGTATTTATACCTCTTCCAGTTTGTTTATACTGGCAGTAATAAAAACAAAAACAATAGAACAATAATTAAATGATTAATTTGTATCCTGAAAAGTATGTAATGGTTATGTAACAGGCAGAAGAAAGCATCTCCGACCCCATAAACTGTATATATTCTTGATCAGGATCATAGGCGAGTTGATTAAGCAATGTCTGTCTGTCCTTCCGTCAGTCTGTATGATTGTTGTAAAATTTGCAGGACTTATTTAGTGCATTAAAATTAATGTACAACCAATTTGCAAGACTGTAGTATTTAATTTGCGGTTTGTATGGTTTTATCGATATTGGTGGCGATTGGGGGGAGGTATCGAAACCCTGAATGATTTAAATAAAATAAAAAAACAAGACAAAAAATGATAAATATCAATAATAAGAAAACGAGAAGAGTTATCGCTTCGCCCCCCCAGCGCCCCCACCCCGCCGCAAATGCCTACATCTCCCACAGTTTTTAAGCTAGGGTTACCAAATTTCGAGATTAGATAACTGATCATCGCCTTTAAAGATCGGCACCAAATTTCGGCGACGAACGCCCCATCCCCATTCCCGCCCACACCTACACCTCTTTCCCCACAATGTCCCCCCAATGTCCGACTGAAAGTGTGTATTGGTTTTGTGCAATGTCGGTCTTGCTGTCCGTCCGTCCGTCTGTCCGTATGAACGCAATTATTTTCGCCGCTATTAAAGCTAGAGACTTGAAATTTTTGTCCGCCACTTATGCGGACTGGCCGCAGCGTGAGATCGCTAGCGTGAGCACTTCATGAGTAAGTACTGTCTGTACATATATATGTATATATACTTAACTACATGGGCACATATGTACTGCAACTCTCTCAATCTCTCTTACACTCTTGACGAAGCCTTACGACCAACAAGACCTCTTTTATTAATGTTGAGGAATGGTTTCGATCACAATTTAATTAGAATCTAATGACACATTTAATAAGTGTATCTTTAAGTTGGCAGCTCTTTCATTTCGCCGCCGCATTTTTTATTATAAGCGCATTATACTAACACATTTATGCAATGTTACGCAAAATTGTGAAATTCATTAACAGCAGCGAATTTGCTTAACAACGCGTCACTTTTCACATGTAAAAGTTAGTTAGTTGTATGAACCTGCCCATGGCAGTCCGTTAAATAAATATACACTCATATATGAAGAATAATTTGAGAATCGCATCTATTATTCAACAGGGCACTCACACAACTCTCGAAAATATATAGATAATAAAATTACATGGCGACTATGACAAGTGTCACGAGCATGCTGAAGATTAACCAGTGAAATATGCAGCTAAAACCAAAAAAAAATCAAATTGTGTGCTAAATAATATAACTGGTTAGACGCCCTGTCAAGGTTAGCAATATCCGACTTAATTGACATGAATAGAAAAGTCCTGAAAGTCACTACCAGGCACCAAAGTAGACAAAAAAATTTCTGCGCAGAAAATAAACAAGAACTATTGCCAAAGGAAAGTCTTGAAAAATCTTCTAAGCCAAACGTATACGAAGTCATCACAAATGACGAAGTACGAAAAGTAGTGACCTTGCGAATAACAAATTCGACATGTTTATTGAAACATGGAAAAACAGTTGTAACATGAATTAATTTTAGCGATTTGTACTTCAATGGAATTCTCGACTTAGGTAAGTTTTTTTCAAAGGCTTGAATGGCAGGCTGTATCGGCACCGAGCGAAAAGATCTTTGAATCAATTTCAAATAATACTTTCAAACACATTGGCAATAAAAATTTAAAATCATTAAGAAAAGCGCTACTCAAGGCGGTGACACAAATAAATAATGAACAAGTAAGAACGCTGCAGTCGGGCGTTACCGACTGCGTTATACTCGTGTGAGTGGGGATGACGGTGGGGGAAGATTGGGGTTTGAGTGGGGATGGGGGCTTGTCGCCGAAATTTTGTGCCGATCTTTAAAGGCAATAGCCAGTTATCTATCCTCTAAATTTGGTAACTCTAGCTTGAAAACTGTGGGAGATATAGGAATTTGCGGCGGGGCGGGGGCGCTGGGGGGCGTTCTAGTGGGCGTAGCCGGGGTATCAAAGTCTCATTTTTTAGGGGAGGTCATCAGCTATCTACATACCAAATTTGGTT
>SCDY01002626.1:0-25933 GCA_004143825.1 Drosophila micromelanica | reverse complement strand
GAAGTACATTTGATACAGGCTCTGTGTGAGTATATTCACATGAATATTTTGTTAATCTATTTAGATATGTTATTCAAATAGGTGGAAGAACACTTATTAGAAGAAAACTATCGTCATAAATAACATCGGACAAGCTGGAGTGATTTTTGACGACCTTATATTCAATATGTATAAAACTTATAAAAACTATAAAACTCGAAATAAAAATTTTATATTTTGATACTAGAATTATATCATTCTCACTTTGGATATAGGCAAGAATACAATTTCTTACAAAATAGGGAAATATTCTGAGTGCTTCAACCAACCTCTCACATTTCTAATGCAAATTCAGGACTTTTGTGCCAGCGAATGGACATAATCTTTTGCGAAATTATCACAGAAATTGCATAAAGCAAGAAACAGACAACTGTTTCATTTTGTGCGCTTTTCGCCAGAAATTGTAAAAATCTCAAATGAAATCGCATTTTATGCTGTCCATAAGGCGACCTCCCCGCCCGCTGCTTCTGAAGCTGCTGCTACTGATGCTGCTGCTGCTGCTGCTGCTGCTGCTGCTGCTTTTGCTGCTGCTGACGACTTTATCATTGCTCGCACCTTGACGCACTTTTTGTGAATTGTCAAGGATATGGCGAGTGAATTTTATTAGCAGTCATAAGTTGTAAAGTGTATGGCAAGGAGCAAGGACAAAGCGACTGACTGAAGGAAATTTTGACAGACAGACGGACAAAGTGACTGCGCCTGTAAATTCGCACACTTTTGTGTGTCCCCTCACTTCATGTTAAACAGATTTTTATTGAAGTTTTTATTTGCATTTCTTGCTCCTGAATCCCGATATTCTTCCTGGTTTCTTGTATTTTTTTTTTTTACAACGAATTTACTTTGTCGCACTTGACGTGGATACTTTCCGTTTTTTTTTATTATTTAGCATTTCGTTTCATTTTGTCGCTGTAGGAAATGAAATATTTTTGCATATAAAAAACATTTGACTTCGTGCTGTGACAATGTTTTCGCGCTGTTTATGTGGCAGCTTCCACTTGTCTGTTTGCTCTCTTCTCATTTTTATATTTTTTATATTTTATTTTATTTTTTATTCTGCTCATATCCGCCACGTAATAAAATAACAAGGTAAATATGCAAAAGAGCAAAAATTGAAACAGCTCATGAATAAGCCAGTACGAGAGAGAAACATGCACACTCGAGGATAAGCTCTTCGTTGCGCTATCATAATCAACACATCATGGAGCTGAATTTATATTAAAGTTCATTAATGAATTTCTTATCATTAATCTTCAGCTGCAGACAGCAGCTTGTAATTTTCCTCCTCATGTCGAGGGCCCATAACAATTACTTGAATTGACCATAGAACACTTTATGCGTACCATGATAGAGTAAGAGCGCTGAATGGATAGAAAGAGACAAAAGGATACGACGTGCTCGACAGAGAACGAGAGAGAGAGAGAGAGAGAGTTTGGTCATTGTCCAATTCAGTCAATGGCAAATTATGCCATTAGGTTGCCGTGTTGAAATTTGCTCAATGAACTGTGTTAAATTTGTTGACTAATTGCGTGTGTCCTGACTGGCCCGCTGGCCACCAGGATGCTGCTGCTGTTGCTTCTGCCGCTGCTGTAATATTATGACAAAAACTGACACGAGCCTGATATAAAAATTAATTGGATTTTTATGCGCTGCACGACGTTCACTTAAAGCCAAGTGCTGCTGATGAATGTGTATTAAACTGTCAAATAATTTGTACACTTATTGTGGGTGCAGACACAAAGGAAGGAAAAAAAAACACAGAACATTTTGAATAAACAATGTGAAACAGTCGAAAGAAATGCTAAAGATATTATTATTAATATACTACGTGGATTAAAGTGTGGAACTCAGCCTGTCACCAACCTAGGTTGTGCAATCAGCATAAACAATATTTTTTCAAAGATAAACTGAGTTGAACTCGAAATTAAGTGCATTTTAAATATATGAAATTTATATATTTAACAAACACACACATAGTTTAAAGCAATTAATTAAACATTAAAACGAAATGACAAAATGGCCACAATGAAAAATGTTCGTATAATTTATGAAAAACAAAAACGGTGTTGAAATTTCATTTAAAATAATGGTATTTATTTTTATATTGTTATAAGTACATATATGTATGTGCTGCAGTATTCAAGGAGCGGAGAGCATAATTAAAATGTCAATCCTGGCATAAATCATATCGTTGGTTAATGTACTGTACGTATGCGAATGCGTTTGCTAAATTTTTAATTGCATTTTCATTAAAATCAATAAAATGCGAAACTCCCATAAAAACTTACCTTCATTCCGTTGTCACTCTATATATATATGTATATATATGTGTATATTTATATATATATCGCTGAGGCAAGTGCACTTTATGCAACTGGCGCCCAAAAAATGGCACTTCATTGCGCAAAGAACTTTTACAGCCAACCAGGTGCGAGTGCTTCAAAATGAAAAACTAATGAAAATGCAAGCAGCGTGGAGCATGGAGCGGGGTGCAGGGAGCAACGGGATTTGCTACCTGGCTGGTAGGTGTAGTGGCCAGTGCAAATGGAAATTAGATTGCCCCGGCGCCAGTTTGCCAGACAAAACTTGATACAAGTTTCTATTTTTATTTGCCTTTAAATACCCTTTAGTCATAATGTAAATGAGGAGAATAAACACACAATATTATCAGCATAACAACTACCAAAATCCATCGCAATTAATTTATTTTGAATTTGTCATATTTTTGATAATTAGCCCTGTTTGATTACAGATCGATAAATATCGATACAAGAACAGCCATGTTTTTAATTTTTCTACGAAGCCTCAAATGGATATATTGGGTATCTTTTGGTCGTTTACCTGGTTAAAATCGTTGTTTAACTGCTGCCTGTTGGAGCAGGACAAAAAGGAGGAACTTCAATTGCCAGCGTAACTAGTTCAAGTTGCTTACAGTAATTATAAATTTACCTAAGGAATTACGCAACCTCGTTGAGTGCAGCTGAAGCAGTTTACAGGTGGCGGCACGAAACTTTCGATAGCAGTGGGAACTGCGGGGAGTGCAGGGCGCAGGGTGCAGTAGTCAACTGGAGGAGCAGAGTGCAGCTAGCCAGTCAAGCTGTTGGCCAAGTACTTGGCCCGAGTAACAAGTAATAATATTATTGATAGATTAGAGTGGGTCGCTGGCTGGGCCAAGTTAGCTAACGAATATTCTCAAGTGCAATTTTAGCTCTTGACGTTTGTTGACGTTTATCCAAGATGATTAAAGACCTATTCAGATACAGTTGCATTACCTAATGTGGGCATTTCATTGTTTACTGCCTGTGCATTGTAATTGGCCAAAGTACATGAACTGTTAATGGATATCGCAATAAGAAAGAGTGGATAACAAATTGAGTGCCACATAAAAAACTTGCTGCTGTTTACACCTCAAAACTTCATTTGGCCATTTGGCAAGCCATTTCCCAGCTACTCGAGAAAAAATCAACACGAGAACAGATATTTCTTTTCTTTTCTTTCTCTTTTCCATTCATCCCTTTGGTCGGCGCTTTTACATATCACATAATCGGGCTGTCTGGTGCAAAAGCTTCTTGCCACAATCCCAAAAACTGAGCACCAAATTGCGAGTAGCCCAACCAGGCATTACCTTAACTAAGACTCGGCTCAAAGTCTGCGGCTCTTGATATTGCCATGCGGATTTGTTACGGTATTAGCACCTTTCACTTCCATTTGCCATTTCCCCCTCTTTTTTTTTGTCTCTTGCCAGACTTTAGTTTTCGATTCGAGGTAAATTTCTTCATTTCATTGGCACTTTTACTTTTGGGCCTGTTGTTCTAATCGAAACTACGCTTTCTTTGTAGCCTTAACCGATATTTGATGCTTTTGGAAATTGCGCTGTCTTACTTAGGGTGAATAATTAAACTTAATTAATACATATATGTGGCGATTAGTTTATTTTTAATAATATTAATTTTACATGTGAATTACCAATTTTATTTGTACATCTGAGTTTACTTTGAACTTGACCTCTTGGTAGTCGTAGCTGAAGTAGCAGCAGCAAATCTTTCCACTTGCGTTTCGTTTTTTCAACTTCTCTTTTGATTATCGTTGTTGTTATCATGTTGTCTAGGGATGATTTTTTAGAGCTTTCGTGCAAGGCTGGTATACACATTAACTACCACATATATATCTAGTTTAAGAAATATGTATTTACAATTTTTGACTCACTCCTTTATCAAAATATTTTTGGTGAAACATTTTAATGGGCTTTTTAATAAATGCACGTTTCTAAAGAACTTGGTGACACAGGTCTACCCTTTTATTTAACGAGCTTTTCTAATGTATAATTGCAATGTTAACAATTAAATAAATTCTGAAAAATATATTTCATATGTATATATTAAACACTAAGTTTATATAGTAATTAATTAAATATTGTGAAATAAAACTGTAAGATGGATAGTAAATAAAGACGTTGTTCACATATTTAAATTTATTTAACTCTACTTTGGAGCACCCTTTAGTTTATGTATATATCATTATGCACTGTTAATATGCTTGCTCTTGGGTAGTTTTATCTGTAAAGTGTTGCTCATTTGGCTGCTTAAGCTGGGCAATAATTTGCCTGTCTGCACACAGCTCGGTGCTGAAATTGTGCCCGAAGTTTGGATGAAAATTGCGCCGGAGTTTGTTGAAGGCGGGGCCGAGTTGCTCGCAACTTATCCTAAATTACAATCACTTAGAACAGTTTTAGCAGACATTATGCACTCATTTTAGACTTCCGTCTAATTTACATGCTATTTAAATTATGTTGCCAGCCAGGAGCCGCCAACCCGACCAATATGGAGCAGCTTCATCAAAATACCTCGTCTTGCCCGTGCTTGGTCTATGTTCCTTGGTCCTTGGTCCTCTCGCTTTGTGCTGAATAGCTGCTGCTATTCGGAGTCCTTTTCTGTTCAAACTTGTAGCAGCTGCCGCCGCAGCTACTTTGTAAAAACTTTTGTATGAAACGACGCCGGTGAGGGGTGTGTGGTACATCAGAGATGGTGGCTCCAGCTTGTTCTTGGCTAAGCAGCAGTGGCTGCAACTGCATAAAATTTCGCCAATATAATTTTAAGGAGCAGGCCACGGCAGCAAGTGGCTTCCTGTCCTGTCCTGTTCCATCCGATCTTCTCCTATCCGGTTGCTCTATCTGTCTGTAAGCTTTTGCAATAAAAATGAATTAAATGCAATGAAGCAGCAACGCCTGCTTCACCTCCTCCTCCTCCTTCTACTCCTTCTCCTTCTTTGCCTGTTGCGTGCAACGCCTCGGGCGCGCGTAAATTGTTGCAACAAAGTGGAGCGTTGGATGTGGCAAAGTGGGCGCCAGCCAGCAACTGGTGTCAGTTATTGTTGGGTTAGCTCAGGTACGAGCCGCGCATAAAGTACAGACAGTACGGCAGATTCGTTTACCCCGGCTGACTTTTGTGCCACGCCCACTTGCTGTGTAACCGCCTGCTGCATTTAATAGCAATTTGTAGTCAGTGGGCGGCAGCCTCATGCAAATTTGTGGCTTATAGTTTATCAAGCCCAACTTCCCCAGCTCGTAATCCCCCCTTCACTGCGACTAGCGGCATGCGAAATGCGTAAGTTTGCATAAACTGCGTAGGTGGCTGTTTGTTAAAAGAGGGAGAAGAGAGAGGTGGTGGTGCATTCTAGCCTTTGTTGCGGCTTTTATGGCTTTTAAGTTGCGCGCCGCGTCAAGCGGCATTTTTGTCTAGGTTAAGTGAAATTAAGTGTCTTCTGACAACTGCATCAAATAAAATTGTAATTTATATAGCAAATGCTATTGGCAAAAAATATATAGGGTTTTTGTTTCAAAATCTTGTACAAGATTGTGAATACTAATTATGACAATATATTGTATATAATTGATACAAATTCCTACTGGCACATTTTATCACATAAGGCTAAATAAACTAAATTGCTTTTTGCTCATGTGTTCATTTTTATATGCATATATTTTGTGCTTTACCTTTGCTTAGTGTACGACAAAACAAAACTAATTTCAATGTGTTTTGTATACGTGCTATAAACATTTTTCGAAACGCGCTTTTTCATTAAGTGAACGCTTAAATATAAATGATAAAATTTGCCAATGGCAAGCTGACAAAAACATGAAGCATGTTATGTGGAAATCGATTGATATATTTTAATTAAAAAATGCATCAAGTAAGCAAAAAATTAAAATTGCTAGAAACAATTACAAAAAGAACAAAAATAAAATGAATCGGAAATTAAAAAAAAAAAAACAAGCAATATGAATTGGTACATTAGAAGTAATTATTGTCCATAAAATGTAAAGATCTGTTTGAAATTATGCAAAAGCGGCGTCATGTGGCAAATAAAAATTTTTAAATACAAACGAAAAGAAACACTTAAGTAACTGCTACAGAATATCAGGGTCAGCTGGGGGTTCAGAAAAAAAAACTTTTCTTAGCATTCCTTTTGGTTGAGTTCGCTTTAGGAAAAAGTACGGTCCCACATGGCGTATGAAAGTTGGCAACTTGCGCGCATGTTGCGCTAAAAAGTGAAATAAAGGCCAAACAGATGGGGGAATTGCGCTTAATGTTGTTGTCGTTGTTGTTGTTCTTATTGTTGCTAATGCTGCTCTTGCTGCTTCTGTTGTTGTTGTTGTAGTTGAAACAAACAAAGAATGCAAAATTGCACTGAGCTATGCAAATTTGTTGTTGTGCTTTTTAGCCGTGTCTGGCGCTCTTGAGCTGGGGCAAATCAAAGCCAATGTTCAAGTGAAAGCGGAAAGTGTACGAATCGGAACAGCGAATAGCGAAAGCATAAGAGGCAAGGAAAAAAACAAAAATAAGAGTTATTTTTATGTTGCGAAAACTAAATACCCTTGCACACATAAATCAGATTTGCAAAAAATATTTTTTTTAGCCACAAAAAATTATTTGCATAAAGATGAGTTTCACTCCGATTCTTTCTGTAGTTAAATGATATACAGGTTTTCTTAAGATTTTTCTTATCTGTGCGGGAAAATTGCGCTTGTATTTGTAGAATGCACACATAGGAAAAAAAATTATTTTTTATATTTTTGGTTTTTATTTACAATTTCTTTTTTTTATAAAAATCATAAAAAATTATATGTTAAGTTGATTTTAGGCAAAAACTAATTAAGAACACTTGTTTTTGGCATACCCACATTAACAACCATTTACCAGAAATTTTGAAAGGCAGAGACAACTTGAATAGAAGAATAGAATACAGATTGACATGAACAGACTTTAGTTCTCTTTACACTCAGCTCAGGATATATTGTTACATATTTCGTCACAAAATAATATTACCCCCGACAAGGGTAAGGAATAGCATAACTGCCTTCTGCTTGCTGTCCTCTTATAGCGTTGTCCTGTGGCGTAACAGGAAAACGTAAGGCAGCTGCTTCAGTTTGGAGCACTTCACTTTCCTGCTTGGCTTTTTCTGTCTTGGTTGTCGCTTTGCTTCTTACCATTATTTCTGCATGCCTTATGCATGTGTTGCTCTTTCTGTTGTTGTAGTTGTTGTTACTTTCGTCCTGCGGGATTTCTCAGCATTTGTTGGCAAACATCTCTGGCTTGTTTGTATTGTGCTGCTGCTGTTGCTGCTGCTGTTAGCAGCTATTTGTTTGATTGTGGAAATATTTGCATGCTAGTATAGTTTTTATTGGCACAACGTTGACACTGATAAGTTTCCCTCGGGGATAGCGTTCCACGATTCTCTCTCTTTCTCACTCTCTCTCTTTCTCTCTTCGTTACGTCGCCTGCATCGAATAAAATAACCAAAGGGGGGAACAAAAATAAAAGGGGGGGGGGGGGGAAGAGGCACAAAAACAGCAGCGCACTTGAATATTAATTAATGCTTTTGGATTTTGTTTTTCTCTCTGTGGTCCTCGTTGCTGTGCGTTGCTTCAGTTGCCCCTTGGCTCCTGTCATTCGATTTGCATAGTAAACATTTTGTCTGAATTTGTCCAGTGCGTCACACAAAACTTATTGAATTTTCTGCCTTGCAATATGGCTTGGCTCTAATAAAAAGGTTTATGGAATTTAAAAGGAATGATAAGTGGCAACCGAATGTGAGATCTGTTATTTGATTTTTAAGTGCATGAAATTTATGCATACTTGAAATAAAAATGGCTCCATTCAAGGCATCTGACCGCAGAGAGCAAACACGCATAATGTAAATAAAGTACAACCTCTTGCGATATCAGGTCAGTTGTATAACTCAACTTACAGCGTTTTCTGCTCTTTAAGTTTGGTAAAAAATATTTTATTTGTGATGATGTTGAAATAGTATTTGGACTTATATTGTTATATTCAAAATATTGTGTTAAATCATGACGAACGGCCTGGGTTTCTGGAATCAATTCTGAAAAAGTGAGCCAACAAAATCTGCAGTTTTTCGATTTTCCAAGTAAACATAAAATATCTGAAAAGCCAAACAAAATTTAAACTTTGAGCTACAGTTTGAGTTACATATATTTTCTGTTACTTAAATACTTGTATTAATTGAAATATCCTTTCAATTTAAACGAGATTCCTGTCAGGCATTGACTTTTTTACTTATAGGCTGTACTTTCAGCATTCACCATGCGACTGACTGCTAAGGCAATACAGAAACGAATTCTCCGGCTCAGTTATAACTGATACACGCAAAAATACAAGTCAGAAACAAACATTGAAATTGAATCGCAAACTGCGTCTGCCTCTGCGTTTGGACAGCCTGATAATAGCAAACGACAAAAAGTCAAAAAAAAAAACAACAAATGAAATGAAAAAATAGAGAGAAAGGCAAAAAATGCCTTAAAAGAGGTGTCCAAAACAAACTAGTTTTTTTTCTTCTGTTGGTGTACATGCAAAATAGAATTGAAAACATGCACAAATACAAATACACGCACTGACACACACACACACACACACACACAGAACAGCTCTCGCCCACTCACGTTTTGGCACTGTGTCCATTCATTAGTCGCCATTCACGCAAGCATCGCATTTCCGTATGCCGGGACAGCATCGCATCGTCGTCAATGTCCATGCATATTTAGCGCCTGGAAAAAAGGAAGGCTCGGTTGTTATGCCCATAGCCAATAGCCATCTCTATATACGGTGACATTTGTGGCAGCGATATTAAACTCATTTGCCACTACTGCTTACATCGCATCGCATGTGCTTAATCAAATATTTATTTTAATACACAAAACAGGTGCGAACTTTCAAATTCACTCCAATGCCATTTGCAGCCTTGTCGGCCATTTAATTTATTTATTTATTTTTATTTGCCGCAGCTCTGAAACCGCCTCCAGTGCTTTGTTTTCTTTCTCTTATTCAATTTAAAATTGTTGTACAAAGTGAAACATTTTGCGTTTCGTTTTTTTTTTCTTTTAGCACAGATTGTTTGTACTTGTCACCTTTTCACTTTTCATTTTGATCACTGTGCGCACAAAAGTGTGCTATGATTTTTATCCAGCAGACGAAACGTGGCTTAGTGCGAGAGTTTATTAATAAGCAGCGGGCAAATGTGTCTGCGCTTATTTGAGAGTCTTAACAGGTGCGTGCATACTATAATGCACAGTATCTATAAAATAATATATATTTTTAAAAAGTATATATTTTACATTTTTAAATAATAAATTCATCAATGATGTATATTATATTTGAAATTAACTGCTTAGCTTTCTCAGTTAAATTTAAAATTTCGATATAGCTTCTTTATTACATTTAAATCGAATTTATATCATTTAAAAGAACTGAAAGCCATTTCGTCCAGTGTTGCCAAAGTGAAGAAAATTTCAAAGGTAGAACAGGTTTTTTCATCAGGTGCTAATACAAAGAAAAAACGTTATTTTTATATTTTTATTATGCTTAATTATCCTAGAAAATCAAAAAAGCCATAAAATTGTGATATATTTATATTTGTGATATATTTATTTTATCGAGAATCGTATTACACTTTGAAATTAGCTATCAGTTTCTAAGCGGATACATTTCATTCGTTCATTGGACAGCGTTCTCTTCTCTAGAGAATAGCATTTGCATATATTTGAAAGTTTATTGGAAATTCTATCCTACAATTTGATAACACACACATCTTTACGAGTTTACCTTTATAGCGAAAGATTCCAGTTCCCTACCCACATATTTTGTTATTTTTGTTTTGCTTGAGCAACCCAAATTTGTTTATTTCAACATATCTAACTATCTTATTTACATGGCTGCAGTTCCGTTCCACACTTTTGGCACACACAACTCCAGACTGGCTCAGCGAGAGCGTCTCCCCTCTGCCAACCTCACTCCGGACTAAACTGAAAGAACGACACAAGTGTGTAGATCTGCTCTGCCATTGCCTTTGCCTTTGATTTTGATTTATGTTGCAGTAAACAGTAGCAGTAACAGTGGCAGCAGCAGCAGCAGCAGCAGCAGCAGCAGTTGCTTCGGGGCAACCTCATTTGATACTTTGTCGCATCATTTCACCACACAAAGGGAGAGAAAAAGAGAGAGAGCGGGAACTAGACCCTACTCCAACTTCAAGTCTGCAGACCGCTAAGCCTCTGACCCCTACAGAGCAGGCAACCCATTTCCAACCGCATGACTTTAGTTGTTTTTCGTTGTTGTTTCTGTTGTTGTTGTTTTCATGGTGCTGTGATTTTTTTCTGCATACTTTCAAGCGGCAAGCCAAAAAGCCATGTCGTTCCATCTTACTCTTTCTCACATAATTGTGGTGCAAGCTTGTGTGTTTGTGTGTGTGGGACGTGGGTGTGTGTGTGTGTGTGTGTGTGTGTGTGTGTGTGTGTGTGTGTGTGTGTGTGTGTGTGTGTGTGTGTGTGTGTGTGTGTGTGACTAACCACATTCACATTGTGAGTGTTTACGCCTTATAAAACGCAACATTTTCAGCCATGCAGCGACAACGACAACGACATTAGAATCGCTGGCAGCCCGACATTTGGCAATGGCACAAACTTGCCATTACCCCAACTTCCCTCGCCCTTTCCCCACCTCAACCCGTTTTTCGGCTGCAGCCGAAATTCGCACTTGCTGTATAAAAAAACATGAGCGTTACGCTTTGTTTGACTAAAATTTATGTTGATGTTTCTTTTGCTTTAGCTGCTGGCATTTTTTTATTTTTTTATTTGTTTCTTAACTTTTTGGCAACGCCTCGCAGACAACGCGTCGTATGAGTCACGAATAGCGAATACTCGAGTCTGCCAGTCTGCCAGTCTGCCCATCTGTCTGTCTGCGAGTATATCTTTAAAATGTTTTAATTTCTTGCCAGATTTGTGCACTATTCTTTCACAGCCAAGCAAAATTCACAGAATTCCCGCCGTTTGTTCGGGCTATTAAATCCATGTTTGACTTGCTTGCCAGCCACATAATTATGTTTATACAAGTGCATTGCATTAAAGTAGTTTCTCTCTTTTTATATGGCGTATTAAAATTTATAAGCATTGGGTATTTTTTTTTATGTTTGCGATTCATTATGCCTTGTATTTTATGGCCAGAGCCAACAATGTACCATCTTGAAATTTATGCAAGCTAGTTTTAGCAAATGCCTATCAAAATTGATGGCATATTCTTTGGGGGCCCTTTGCAGTTTTATGCGCACTCAATTCTTGACTATACCTTAGTATTTCACAGATAATCATATTTTTTATGACTTTATCATTGGAGTCGAAAGAGAAAAAAATACAATTGAATTTATTTTATATGGTGTGGCTATAACTTCTAAGACAGATAAGTCCTTGTATGTAAAAAGATTTTGCTTCAATGTTAACAAACCTTAAGTATAGTGTATAAAAATTACATCTTTTGATATTTGAATCAATTATAACTGAAGTGCATTTTTTAAAATTGATAATTTTCGAAAACATACTTTTCCAAGCCAATATCTGTCAAAAATTTCCGATTTTTTTTACTCTAGAGACAGTTTTATTATGAACTTTAGGAAAGTCAAAGAAAAGTAATGAAAATCCAAAAGCTACGCTGCCAACTTCGGGGCAGCTTTTGTAGCTGACAAAACCCAAAGAGAATTTTCTATTAACGCACATATGCACAAGATGGCGTCGCCTGTGAAAAGGGGTCGGGGGAGGGGGGCTGGGCCAATTGGTTGGGGCATCAGGGGTAATATAAGAGAGGAACAGCTGTTCCACACATAGTCAAGTCAGTTTCAAGTATTGCAATAAAAAGAAAATGGCCAGAAGTAAGTTTGAGGTAGGTGAAAAGCTAAGAGCAACTGACTGACAAAACCTCAACAAGCCACTAAAAGCATAATCATGCACTTAACTAAAGCCAGCATGGAACTTACATATATGTGCAGATGAAGGTGTGTGTGTGTATGTGCTGATACCGTCTTCTGGGGAAGCAGGTGTAAGTTGAGTCGTTGTAACGCACGTACAACTTAAGTCATCATCATACAAATAAAAATTTATTACTTTAAATGCGTGCGTGTGTGAGAAAATTTTGTGGTTGTTTGTGGTGTATGTGTGTGCATTGCGTGTGTGCGTGTGGTAGACCCACAAGTCAGTTGGCTTGGCTTGGCTCGGTTTGTTTAAATACCACGTTATTTGCTTTTGCATCTGTTTGTAGTTGTTTTGATTAAATTTTTCTCTCTTGTACCCTTGCTTCGGCCATAATAATAATTGTTATGAAATGTGTAACACATATTTTATAATCAGTATATCGGTCTGCTGCTTTGAATTTGATATTTATTCCTTTAAATCTTACCAAAAATTTTATTTATATGTCAAATATGGACAATTACTATACTACTATACTATAACATATTTCTGTTAGAGTATTTACTGTTCGTCGCACTAAATTTAACAAATATGAATTTGCAGATGGCTCGGGCCAGTTGTTAAGTGAGTGATTTTTAGAATAAAACAATTAGCCAAAGTCGACGCTTGTAATATATTATGTAAGTCTTTGCAGAATAAGTAAAAGAACATTAAATCAAAAACTTTTAATTCATTAAAATAATGAAATAATAAATAAATAAATAAATTTGTTAATTGAATGTAAAAAAAAGAGAAATTAATAAGTTGCCAAAAATCACTTAGCAGTATTATTTAATCGTAACGGCATTAACAGCATTAAACATATTTAACATGAATATCCATGTAATTAAAATCGTGACAAATTTTCACTGCGCACGGAGGGTAATGCTTATTATAATTCGCAAATATTTATGAGCTCAACTTTAAGTTAACTTTTACTTGCGATTCCCTGAAAAATGCCTCATCCGACTTCGTTGACATCTACTTAAATGAAAAGCTGCGCGAATTAAGTTTCGAGAAAATATGAAAAACTACAACACAAAGCAGCTTGCGAGCTACTTTTAAAGTTAAAGTTATTATCCTTGGTCACGTTTGTGGAAGGCGGGCAGCAGAAGCCACTTGCAGACTTGCCAGACTTTTGAATAAATTTTCAATCTGCCGTCTGACAACGGGAACAACAACGACAATCAGCATTATGAATATGTAGCTACATCAACTTAACTTGATGTGTGCCTCATTGTTGAAGTTGTTGTTGTTCTTCTTCTTGTATTTGTTGTTGTTGTTGCTGGGCGTCAGTTTGTCGCTTAGCAAAAAGCCAAGCCAAGTTGCTTGAACATTTTTAAAAGCCGCTTTACTTCTGTAAATAGTCAACTTTCGCTTGGGCGAAAACTTTTCACCAGAATTGTTGAAAAAGAGAAAGGGACGGAAACTCGCACAGCCAGATAAAAATTGTTCTTACTGCATTCTTTCTTTTCTTTCTACTTTTTTTGTCGTTAAATGCTTTTAGCCGCTTTGCCAGAAACTTAGCTGATACGCTTGAAGCGCTCGCTGATACTTTTGAGTTACCATTCTTATGCGTATTTATTTTTATTTTTTAGATATGATGGCAGAAGTTATGCAAATAATTAAGCACTAAGCAGCTGATAACAAATCATTAATTAAATAGAAGCAATTAATTCTAATGCCCTAGCCTCAAAGAAAAAAATAATCAAAAAGAAAAGTGCGCTAATCAGGAAAATGTGGCCAAGAAAATGCGCGCGACAAAAGAAGTGGCCGAAAAACGAAGTGCCGCAATTTCTCTTTGTGGTCAACCGCCATTAACGTTTATTACACCCGCAAATCGCCATCCATTGTTGGCCGCAGCACAGAAACCAAAGAGCAACATACAGAAAAAACGTAAAAACAAAAGAGAAAAATAAAATAAAAACAATGTGCAAAAAAAAATATAATTAAAAATAAACATTACGCAGCGGTAGACAATGAACAAAGAAAATAAAAAAATGAAAAAGAAATAAAATTGAATAAATAAAAGAGACACGAAGAAATGTGTACAAAAAAGGTGAAAATTGCAATGCAGGGAAGGCAGCCACTGTGCGTTGTCCTGGCTGCCAGCAGCATGTCCTGTCTACAGTAGCATTTTAGGCGCCTAATTGAGCGTTTTAGTTATGCTAATTGTAGGGGTCGCCTCTTCAGGCCCGATCCCCACCCACTGTGCCCGGCAGCTCATCTTTATTGCTGTCATTTCTTATAAGTATTTGGAGTCCGGCGCAGGCACAGGATCATTAATGAGACGTCATTGGGGCGTGAGTTCTGAGTTCTCGGAATGTAAATAATTAATTGTGTAATTATATGGAGCAGCAGTATAAGCAAAGTATTTTATGTGATACATAAGATTCAAGTGTGGCATTTCTGGGATCTAAATAAAAGTAACAAAGGCTTGGGAAACACGAAACTTGATATAATGTGTCTATCAGTGGTTGATTTGAATAATTAACATGTATTACCCACTTTTGTCCTGAATAAGAAATGTATATTTAATATTATAAATGATCAAAATGAATAATGAATTAATAAATTGACACAAATACATAAAAACGTTTTTTTTTTGCTTTTTGTTCGCTCGTTTTATTTTTGATTATCTACCGTAAATACTTATCAATTATACAATTCACGTTTTCTTTTTTTTTTCATATTATATACAGTTACATGTATGTATAGACGTATTTATATACTTACAAATTAATTGCCCTTCTTTTTTTTTACTCTTTTGGAATGTATGTATGTATGTATGTGTGTGTGTTGAAATTACAATTAGGCATAATACACATAAGACGTATATATATGTATATCTATTTATACATACAAGTTTGTATACATATAAATATTTATATATTTATTAGGGTTTATATGGTACATATAAATATCAATCATTTATATATAAATAATTTTGACTTTCGTTATATAAATATATATGTAAATGTAAAGAAACAAAGTGTAAAGCTTAGCATAGCATTTTCTCAACTCGTTTTTTTTTAAATTTATTCTTAAGTGTGTGTAAATAAAAATAGTGAACCGGTTCGCAAGTGGTTCTATTTAGGAATTTAGGCAATTAAGTTTTTTATTTATTTTTGGCTCGGCGAGGCAAACACAAAAAACCATATTGTGTATCGAAACCTATCGATATACTGTAGTTTTTTACCTCTTTTTTTAAAGAGAAGAAATCAAAATTTTAATTGCAATTTTTGCCTGGTTAATTTGGTTTTCTTTTATAGTTTTTTGTTGTTTGTGTTAAATGCATTCGAAGTTACTTTGAGCTAGCTGAAACTGGTGTGTATATAGATGTAAATATTTTAGATACATTTAGCAGTTGCTTGCTTTTGCCTAGGGCTGAAGTCTACTTTGCCATTTGCTGCTGCTGCTGTTGCTGTTTGACCCCCCCTTCTCTTAAGTGTGGCACAAGAGTTGCGTGACAATTGAATCATGTTAATTGCCTGATGCATCTGCTACATCCTTTGCTGCTGATGCAGTCCGTGCAGTTGTGCGCCCGCAGGCTTTTTGTCTGCTCCTCCCCCTCCTGCTGCTGCTGCTGCTGCTTGTTCGTCTTGTCTTGTATTGCTGCCCGCATGAGCCTGGGCTTTGTACTCTCAACCAGCTGGGACACTAATTGCCTGACCAGCGACCAGCTGAGCAGCGCTAAAAGTGTTCCTGTTGCAGTTGCACCACTCGCTGCCGCAGTTTGGCTGATGGCTGATGAGCTGACACCTCGCCAAGCGGCGCCGCCATCCTCTAAACCTTCGGCGCCGTCGTCTTCTTCGCCTGAGGGTACAAAATGAAAGAGAAAGTCTAGCGAGAAATAGAAAAATGCAGGCCATGTACTTTTTGTTGTTGCTGTTGTTTTTGTTGTTGATGTGTTTTGTTTCTTTGGAGACGTTTGTGTACGCTAATTGGGCGGCAAAGTACTTACCCTGCAGCTGCGTCAGGTAACTGTTCTTCTTGCTGTGAAACTGCTCGTCCTCGTGTAGCGTATACTGGTCATATATCTCGTCCGCGCCCACGCGATTCCCGCCGGCACCGTTTGCGCCATATTTGCCAAATGCATCCGTCTCCAATATGTTCTTCTCTGTTGTCTTCCAGTAGACATCGTGCAACTGTGCGCTGCAGCGTAGCTGTAAGATACCAAAAGCAACTTAGAAATTATCACACTGTGGGGGCGGCTTTTTTCGATTTTTTCTTTGTTCACCTTCAGTTTGCCATTTTCAAAGTGCTGATCAGTCACCACAAAATGAATGCCTACAATTGCGGTTTCCATGTCGTTGCGCGTATCCCGCAAGATTTTGTGATGTCGCACATGTGAGGGATTTACCTGAAGAGTACAGAAAAACAGGTGATTAGCCAGTTAAAATATAAAAAGAAGAAAACAACTTCGATCCTTTCATTATCTTAAATATTATGCAAATATATTTACAACGTTTTCCTCATTATTTACTTAGTTTACTTTTCTTTTATTATTAAGTGTATAGAAAAGAGTTTTCCTGAGCTGAACATTTAGCTTAACATATTATTTTCCTTACCAACACTGTATTTATAAAAAGAAACAAAAAAAAACTTTAAAAACATTTATTATAAAAATCACCTGGATATAACAAAATAAAATTAATATTAAATACGTTAAATATGAGATTGACTAGTTATATTTGTTTATATTATATTTTTAAATTATTTCCTCCATAGATACAATAAATTACAAATGCAATACTTGTTTAAAAATAAAATTGTGTGCGGCATTACATATTATCGCAAATCTTCTATTATTTATCCTATAAGTATGTGTTATCCTATAATAGGTATCTTTCATAGCGATGAAATCAAAGAAAATCCATTAAGTGCTCAATTTGTCTCGCCATCAAGTAACATATTTTTTTTGGACAAGCACTTGATTTTTAGACCTCACTTATAAAAGTCTCTTCTATAAAACACAAATATTATTCTACTAAACATGTTTACCTTATGTTTAATTTGGCATAAAGTTCTGTTACATGGCGTTTCAGATGGAAAATCATATAATAAACGCAGCCAGCTAAATAATTAGCTTACAGACACACACGCCGACACACACACACGCGGCCACTTTCGCGCTCAGACGTCGGCATGGCAAACAATGCTCATTGATGGCGCATAATAGCGGAAACAACAAAGGACGGAAACGGTAGCAGCAACGCACAAACGCACACGAAACACACACACACACACACACACACACACACACACACACACACACACACACACACACACACACACACACACACACACACACACACACACACACACTCACCAGCCACACTGGGTAACCGCAATTGCGCGCTGGCAGCTGAAAAGTCGCTCGACGTGCAATTCATGAGTGGGGATTGAGTTGCTTTGAATTGGATGCATTTGGGGTTCGCCTTCGTCGATTGATTGCAATTGCACAACCGCCTGTCGACCCGACTCCGCCCCCCTTCTGCTCCTAGCCCTCCGCACTGCAGCACTAGAAATGTGCTTGAACAATAAGCCGACAAACAATTAAATACAAAATAACGATAAAGTATCGACTGCACTGTAAGAAATGCAAGACCTCTAAATTCGACTTAGATATTTGTATGCAAAAATTAGTAAACTGTTTACTTTTCTTTAGTCATAAATAATTTAGTTGACCGACCTATTTTCAGATTTATGCAAGTTATATGTGACACCTGTTTACATAATTTCGGACTGTGTACTCAACGTAGAGCATTTATGAAAAATATTTCTGTGCTGGCAATTTGAATTGCAAGCTACTAAACGCCACAAACTAATGGAATCTTAGTGAACATAACTCAGCCATGGCAGTTGCCAGGATACCAACGAGTAAGAAAACCCAGGCCCAAAGTTATTAATAAAGTGAACAATCTAGTCGAGATTGGCAGACCTCAGCCTCGAGTGGATCTAACATGCAAATGGTGCAAAATTGTGCTGGAAAAATGTGCTAATGGTATTACAAATGTTTGTAACAGAGCCAAAAGCTCGGTAAATTGGCATATGAAAAACAACATCTCAATTTATGATGTGATGTTAATCCGAAATTGAAATTGACTTTTGAAAGTTTTTTTTTTTAACTAAAATGGTCGATTTATTTATAAATATTGATAGATGTACTTCGAAGTATCAAACAAAATATTATTGATAATCGATAATTCGATAATGAAAAAATACTGTAGAATTCTTATGTTCTTGGTAAACTTTGTGAAGAAAATCCTTAGAGTAAAATTGGAAAGAAGTAAAAGCAATTTCAAATTTCTTTAAAAACTTAAAAGAAGAAAATCAAATTTTTATTTTAAAGCTTTACTTTACTAAGCGTACAACATGACCAGACTTTAAACATATTTGAATGAGCTTTGCAAATGAGCTATGTAGACCGCATCGCACTCCCAAAAAAATAAGTAACGTAGCATACATTTCGAGCCAAATCGAAAAAGCAAACAGAAAGCCATTGGTTGTTTTTGCCAGGCAGATGGGGCGTAACTAAAAATTGAAACTGTGAAAACTGTTGGTAACTGAAGAGTTTTCCAATGTTGTTTGTCGCATTTTCATGTTCGGTGCGTGCATAAAACTGCGCTAAATTATTACGGCTCGAAAATGGGGGCGTAATGCATGGGGCGTGACAAAACAGACACCGATTGGGACGTGGCATGTTCGCCTGTGCGTGCGTGATTGTGTGTGTGTGTGTGTGTGTGTGTGTGTGTGTGTGTGTGTGTGTTTTCCTGGTAATTACAGAGCTCGTACGACAGACAGACGCATAAATTACACACAGATGCCGCTTAAAAACAAGAAAATTGTGTTTGCATAATTTGCGACTCACCTCTTCATTATTCACCGTCCATGTGAGATTGGCCGCCGGTCGAGAGTGTCGCGATGTGCAATTGCCCCGCAATATGTCGCCGACCCGATATCGTGGCCGGATTCCGGTTATGAATGGTGCACTGTGCGGCGTCTCTGTAAATGCAACGAGAGATGACTATAAGTTCAGTTGTGAGTTTCTTCCTGCCTCCTGTCACTTACGCTACCTCTACCCTTTATATACTCTACCCATGGTCCCATTGCCCAGAGGCCATCACGTTTGACTATTTGAAGGCTCCCATTTCGCAGTTGGTTTTTATTTTTTGTTGTGTTCGAATGTGTGGGCGTGAGTGTGTGTGTGTGTGTGATTGTTTGTGTATGTGCATGTCGACATTTTGTGTAATGACAGCCGAGGTCTGATCTCTGCGGTTTCACAGTCTATAATTGAAATGCTTTGGTCAGCCTACGCGTATGCGGCAGACATTGCAGGGCTGGGCTGCAGATTTGATTGAGCCACGAATTTCACTTGTGGAAATGACAAAAATCACTCGTTTTCAATGGACAGGGCTCTACAACAGAGGACATCGTTCGCAACGACTTGAATCATGATGATTAAGTTTTCAACTAGCATGGAAATAATTGCAATCATATCCATTTGTTTTGTTACAGATTTCAGACAGGGTCTTTGTAGCTTTAATACGGCGTAAATACCTTAGCAGATGAGAGTCTATATTAAAATTGATTTAAATTGTTTGACCGACTGTTCCTAGTTAGCTAAGAAACCGACCGGCTTTTGATACTGACCATGATTACAGCCCACTGCAAGAATATAAAAATAATATAAAATAACAAACGAACTTATGGTTCAGCTGAACAACTTTGCAAGGCAGACGGAACGAAAACAGCTTGAATTATTTTCCAAGTATTCTCTGTTTTTATTTTTTCACATTACTGCTAGAGTTCGGTGGGAATAGCTTGCAGCAGGTCAAACAGAGACAGCGACAGAAAGCTAAAAAGGAACTGTCTAATTCTATGCAAGGCTGTCATAAGCGAAGAGGACAGCCAGACGGAGTTCAATTGGGCAGGCCAAGAGACTCAGACTTGAGCTGATGTCAAGAGTCGGAGGTCACGGGGACCAAGTGAATGCTAGTCGACAGAGCTGACGCCAAATGTGGGCGCAACTTAAAAATAAACTCCTTGTTCGAATGTGCGATGTTCCAGCAGAAAAAAATACAAACAAATTTGCTGGCTGCAGATGAAGATGAAGATATTTAAGCAGCCAAACAAAATAAAATAAAAAGCGCTCTTAAAACGTTTGAGATGGTCAATAAACTTTAAGCTTCAAGCGTGCCAGTGTGTGTATGTTTCTCCTTCTCTATTTTTGTGTGTGTATGTGGATGATTGGTTTACGGGCTTTGCCATAGTGGAGGGAAACTAAAATTGGCTGCTCGCCCGTCTCGGTAAACTTTGGCCATGTCTATTTCATGTTTATATGGCCAAATGTGTGCGTTTCTGATATGTTTGTGTGCATTACCAATTGGTTTTGCGGCAATAAGCACTAGCACAGTGGAGCCCCCATATTATCTTGTTTTCTGATTATGCCCAAATGGATAAACATTTGTGGTCCACATCATTAAATGCGGTTCGTCTTGCAAAGGTTTCTCACTTTATGTTTGGCGACCGAGCAAGGACTATCAAGCATTTAATTAATTTTTATAATATTGTTTAATAGTCGTACGTTACATATGTAGACCACAGCAGACCAAGACAAATATTGCAGATGATGCTTTATTTAAATATTATAAATATGACAGTAATATATATTTGTTTTAATTGCCTAACTACCTCAATGCATTTTATAATAAGCTTTGAAGCAGTAAAATAGTGTACTAAATAAATAGTGTACTAAAAATTGTGATATTACCATATTAATACGTACATATTTAATTATAAATTATATTTCAGATCCGTATACTATTTTATTGTTAGTGACCTAACAACGACGGCTACCCAAAATATCTTGATTTGAGGGTTTTATAGGTTGATTTCAAAGGTATGTAACAGTAAACTAAACTAAAATATTTAAACTATTTATTTAAAATAATTTAAAAACTTTATTTGCGATATCATTCAATTAACATTTGGGCTTTTAACAGTCAATTCAGCTTCCATTCAGCTTATAATGTTAAATATTTTCGTGTAGTGCAATTTTTATCAGTTTGTTGGGCTTTTGTGTTTGTTTTACTTACCAATAACTTCCAATTCGGCGGCCGCTATTAATGTATGAAATGAGGGCGCATCCGCAGATACTTCGCAACTGTATTTACCGGATGTTGGCATTGTTACCGCATCGAGCACCACTTGGCTCTCGTTCGAGGATGTGCGCTGCAAAAAAATAAAAACAACAACAAAATTAAAATAAAGAAAAGAGAGTTAAACACACACAGGCGAATGAGTATGGAAAGCATCTGACATAAAGCGAAAAAAAATTATTTAAAAATATACCCGTTATAACTATATATATATACATATACGGTATATACACATAAAGTGTATATGTGTGCTTGCTATATGAAAAATTGCACAACAAATGTATCTCGTGGATTGCTGGCGGCTTCGTGTTGCGCTTCCTCAATAATTGAGCGTGCAGCCGCCAGGAAAAAAGGAACAGTAACACACTGGTTATGATTGCAAAATTGTTGAAACTGGTCAACTTTATGCGGATCTCAACGTATTTTTATGGCGTTTTTTCTTTGTGCATTTCATAAGCTCACAGTTTATCCGACTGTTGTTTATATATGTATATAATATTTCTGGTGGCAGGGAAAACATGTCAAGTGTGCGGGCAAACGTGTTTTTAAAATCATCAACGAGTTAAATAATAAAAAAGTGCGCGTATATCAAGTTTGTCAAATAAGTGTATATAAACTATATTTTTTTATCAAATATAATTTCTCTCGGTGGCCCCGAAATAAACCGAATGGCGAAAGGTTTCGCAAATTGTTAAATGAATTATTAAAATTTTTATTTGAGTTTTTATAATAAAAAAAAAAAAGTGCAGACTTTTATGTTGCCATATTGAAATCCCAGTGGCGGTTTTATAGAATAGCTTTGGCAGCTGGCTCCACAATGAATTTTATATTAATAAATATTTAAGGCCGGCTGGTGACATTCTCAAAACTTCATTAAACATTCAATATAATTGAGTAAAAAAGACGGATGTTGGTTACATTAAATGGCATAATACTCTGCTCTAGCACTGACAATCCAGTGTCGTTTTTTTTATATATTTTTCTAAATATTCGCCATCTATTCCTTTTTGCAATTTTAACAAAAGCATTTCCATTTACTAGTTTTTCCATGAACTGCAAATGGTTTGGTTCGGTTTATTTATTATTGTTTTATATTTGTTTTTCTTTATATATTTTGTTCCTGTCGCTTGAAATAGAAATGGTAATGAAAACAAATAAAATGCGCATGTATTTTTTCATATGCCTGAATAATTTCGAAAATTGTGAAGCAACTAAAAAATAACAATATTTATTGAAAAACATTGCTAGGGCACTGCCAATCCACCAAAAGCAAACCAAAAAACTCAAATAAAAAAAATACAAAAAAATAAAAAACTCAAGAGTTACAAAAAGGCATACCCAACGAAAATACGATGTGTTTTTTTCCGGCTCGTAACTTCCATCAAGTGGAAGTTAAAAACCGTGTTTTGATTTGATTGTGCATTGAAATGTTGTGTGTCTGCTCAACTATTCCCCGACAACAATGGCCCCTTGCCCAGTTCCATGGTTAAGTGAAGCATTTCACTGAATTCGTAGAGCCCAAAATGCAAATGTTTTACATTTTTGAGTTTGCGTTCTATTCTGTTGCGCTTAAGTAAACTTATTTAGATTTTTCATTCAAGCCAAAAAAAAGATTTTTTTTTTGTAAATAAAACACATGAAAAATGAATAAACTACACACAAATTAAAGTTCAAATTGAAGATATTTTATACTTAATGAAATATTTTTAGGAAAAAGCAAAGATCTGCATATTTATTTACCATGGAATTAAAAATATTAATGAAAACTTACCCTCACTTTTACGCCTGGAAAATGGAAAACCTTCATCGGCGGCGTCTCCTTGGGTGTGTATCTGTAGAACTCCCTTCTGCCTTTATACCATTTAACCGAGTACAAACTGTCATCCTCGATGTCATAGAAGCATTTGAGCACCGCCTTCTCCCCACGTCTAACCGCGTGCGGCACTCGCACCCGCACGTCGCGCAGTGCACAGGAAAGTTCTGAAAAAGAAAAAAAATTTATGAGATTTTAATAGAAACATTAACATAAATTGTTAATTATTTAAATCTATGTGCTGACAGCATACAAAATCAACCTAAGCAAACAAGCCCTTGGGGCGCATTAAGAAAAAAATGCGCGTGTTTCTCATATATTTTTCATTTATTTACAATTTACATTTTATTATCAATTTTGTTTTTATTTTACGGCTTTGCGAATTATTTATGATGGGCATTATATATTTTATTTCTGCGCTTTATTAAACAAATCCCAACAGCATTTTATGGACTTTACCAATTCCCCGAACACGTCCGACTTTTGCTTGGGTCACATTGATACCCTTTTGGGAAAAATCGTACAGGTTGCACGATTATGCAAGGCAATTTGTCATGGCCAAAAAGAAATGAAAAAGACAAGTTTATAATAACATTTTAAATAAAACCAATTCATCAATATTCAATACAAATATTAGAAAATATATATGCCTTTAATTCTGTTTTAATATGTAATACAATTCCATAAAACAAACATTTTCAATAATAAAATTATAAAATGAATAAATTGTATATTTATATACAAATATTTTTTATAAATATTATATTCCTGTATTTTTATTGTTTATTTTCCATTGTCTGTTGGTTGAAATTCGTACACATGTTGCCGCTTGTTTATTGTCAGCGCATTTTTAGGCCATCAATTTAACTGCCACTCGCTACATTATAAACCAGAATATAACTGGCTCTCGTGTCCGTGCTTATTTGGTTTATTGCCGTCGCGTTATAAAATGTACGACAAAAAATATATATTTGATTTGTATCTGATTAAGTGCGATGAGATTAAAAAAAAAATTCCCGCGTTGCTGTTGACTGTCATAGAACATTGATGTTAAAATACACAATTGCTGATATCGAGACAATAATACAAATAATAAATAAATCGACAAATAAATAAATAATAAGACAACATGATTTTATAAAAGTTTTAGTTGTTTTCAGAAGGACTCTATCCATCATTATTTATTTGAAGTTTTTAATTTAATATTTCTCATGCTTTATATATCCATATAAACCACTTATATTAGTTTCTTTCATACTGGATTAACAGATAGGAACAACATTTTCGTGATTTTCCCCCCGCACCTAACATTTTTCTCATCCACTAAATAATTTATTAACTATCGTTTATTAGCTTTTACTACCTTCATAATTTATTTTTGCACCTTTCCGTTAAGAACCTATAAAAGTGCTTTATCCTCCATTGTAATTCCTGTCATTTAACACCACTTTACGTTTTCTACCTCCCACCTTCAATAACACCTCTTCCCATGCTCACCGCAATGGCAAAGCTGTAAAACTACGGCAGCAAATGAATGTCCAAAGAGGCAAGACCCGCATTACACAACGGTGGGTGTGCGTGTGTTGTGTGGGTGTAAATCCCATCAAATAACTGTAATTGCAAAGTTTTTGCAGCTAGACACGAGCGCACGCCTACAACAACAATAACAACAACAGCAGCTGCAGCAGGAACACAATGCACATGCAACTTGTCCATTTGTCTGCGACTCCCAGTTGCCAGGAGCTCATGGAGGAAGTGTCCTCGACGTCGTCGTTCTGTCGGTGGCTCTGGCAACGTGTGCAATAAATATGAATAACGAGCACAACGTGAGTGGCACACAAAGTAAAAAGCAGCCAACACACGCACACACACATACACACACACAGACGAGTTTGAGGAACCAGTTCTGGCAGTGAAATGGCAAGCTGAACTATTCGTTCCTCAGTCCATGTCCTTGTCGAGGTGACACACGGCAGCAAATATTTGCCTTCTGCTGCGCTTCAAGCGGCGCACAGCATTCAAGAGGGTTAGGTATGGGACCTGTGACTGCTTTTGTTTAATCCTTGTTTATGCAACATGCCTGGCATATTTTATATAGCCAGCTGCCACGAGCCCATCGACTGTCAGTCTGTGCCAAAACGAATGTCCGACAAAGACTGAGATTTACACTCCCAACCAGCTACAGCCAGTGTGATGAGCCATAAAATAGATTGGCAAAGAAAAACAAACTGAGTGTGTGAACTGAACTATGATTAGCTCCTTAGAGGTGAAAAATAAATCAAGATGTCAATAATTTTACTAGTTTCAATGAACTTTACAGAAGGAAAACAATTATACGATTTAATCTATATATATTTCTTCTCTAATAAAAAAATTAAAGTCTTTATTAGATAAATTGAAGGTATATATCAATTTATAAAAGCCAATGTAAATAATACCAATGAATCATTGTGAATCATCAATTTTGCTGACTAAATGTCTGAAATACAGAATTATCCTAAATTCTAGTGATTGTATGTATAACAATTCTAATAATTATACCCTGAACCCATTGAAAATGGGTAAAAAAGGGTATAATGGTTTTGTGCAAATGTATGTAACAGGCATCTCCGACCCCATAAAGTATATATATTC
>SCDY01002625.1:0-10878 GCA_004143825.1 Drosophila micromelanica | reverse complement strand
CAAGTGTAAACGAGCTGAAATGTTTATAGAAACAGATCGCAGGGTTCAGGGTATCTCCTAGTCGGGCGGCCCCGACTAGAGCCTTCTCACTTGTTTTATCATAAATTTGTTGCCTCTAGCACTCATAGTCTCCGAGACACGGTAAGAAAACCAAAGGTCGAAATCGATTTTTATCGAAAAAAAATAATAACCTTGTTCTACATCTAATATATACCAACTGAAGGGCTAAATTAACTCAGCTATTCATCCTGATCATTCTTTATATGATTGAGTTTAAGGTATATAAATTTTCAAGTCAAAAGTTTCAATAATGGTGAATAAAATTGCGTTCATACGTAACAGACCGCCAGACGGAGAAACGGACAGACATTGCACAACCCCAATATACACTTTTCCATTTATGAACGAATAAAAAAGAAATCACCGATTCAACGATCTAATAATTGATCAGCCCTAAGAGGTACGTGCGGGTAGGGAGGATTCTGTTGAGCCCGCATTGACAATTCCAAAACAACACTGAAAAAGCAGGGGTATGACAGAGTGGAGACACGGCGGGGCGAGTGTGAGAGTGTGAGAGGGTGAGGGTGAGGGTGGGGATGAGGCAGTATTGAAGGGCAACATCCGCCGCTGCATTGTGCCGCATTTAGATCAAATGGAACGCAAATTGATTGCCAAGTCGCGCGCTCCACTTACCAGACGACGACCAGACGAAACTTATTGCCAATGCGTCCCGCTCCCCACCCCTCTTTGGCACAAAAATAGTGGTAATTAAGTTACAGGCGGGCATGTCACCCAATTGAGTGGCCCTCCAGCTACCCTGCCTTTTTCAACAACTCCCTACTTTGACTCGTTTAATGGCATGCGCCGCAGTTCAGCTTCAAATAGACAAACAGACAGTCTCAAGTGGAAACAAATTATGTGAATGTCATACCTTAAAGTGTCTCACATGCACGTACATACATATATATTTATATATAGTCACATAAATAAATGGATATTGATAAATACAAGCACATGTATCGAATATCATAGATACGAATATTTTTGTTGTTTGTTTTTAAATCATTTAAAACACGTAGAAACAAATGTGTCTGAGAATCGTTCAAAAAAAGGCGGGTAAAAAAAGCGATATTTATCGAAACGATCAACAATTTGAAGAAAATGCATGCGCATGGTTGATATGAACTCAAAAATGCTAGAAACTCTTATATACTCTAAGATCGACTCGGCTAATGCTGCTGATCAAGAACATATATGCCTTCTTCTTCACTTTATAACAATTTTAAATTATTTATATAGATAGTATAATGATGTCATGTTTAGTTTATATATTACTTATTATACATTTCCACATTTACTATAGCGATTAAATAAGCTGCACAAGTAATTCAAGAAAAGTCAAGTTGACCACAATGTAAATAATTTGTTTACAAAATAAAAACGTCGATCATCGTCAATCAAAAATAAATTGAGCATTTGTAGTCTGAACATGTGCGATATTCTATATTCGATGTGTTTCGTCAGTGCAACCCTGGTGGTTGAGTTCGTGAGAGAGAGAGAGCGAAAAAGTTGAGAGCGGTCGCAGGTTCCGTCAGTGTCCAATTAAACTTTCGATCGAGTGGTTGCGTTTGTTTTATGCTGCCGTCGGTTAATTTGTTTTTTTTTTTTTTGGTCGATTTTTGTTCAAGTTCTTTGCTTTGTTTACGAAAAATAAAAATAAATTACAATATTTCTGTTGATGACGCCTCACATAATTAATATGTATATTAGTGCGCCGCGCAAGAGATCACATAGACTGTGATCAGATTCTTAAAGATATATTTCTTACACACACACACACACACACACGCTCTCAACAACGGTCACAACCAATTCGATCGTATTCGAATTTCGAGTTTAATTGAATCAATCAACAGCGGAAGTGCAATAAAAATAAAAATTACAATAATAAAGTAAAATAACTAAAAACAAGTAAAAGTCACAAATTAAAAGCTAAAATCTACACACACACACACACACACACGCACTTGAAAAGCAAAGCTAGAAAAGTGCTAACCGAAACAAAAGCTAAACTGAGAATCGAAAAAAAAGAGGCCTCCCCGCGGCTGGGGTGCAGCGAAAATGAATTTTGTCTGCTGTTTTAATACGATCTTATTTATCGCACTAATCGCCGGCATTCGAAACACCGCATGGGCGGCTGAAAATAACGGCGACACGGATCCCGTTAGTATCTGCAATCATTGCTTCTGCCACGGCCCATCAGCAACTTGCAACTTCGCCCACAACAAAACTGTAAGTAATCTGTTTCAGTATCTATCGATCTATCTATCTAACGTGTTCCAAGTAGAACCCAACCGACAAGGTTCCGATTAGTATTAGATCCAGGTAGCATAGCATCAATAAGAATTGAGAAACATTTTTTCAAAATATATCTTAGAAATTTTATGTTTAAAATTTGGAAATGATTTTCTGTAAATTTTCGTATTATACCCTGAACCCTGAATAGATCAAGTTTATTTCAAAAGAAATCTTTCCGTTTTCTTACTATCAATATTTTTTTTGTTATAAAAAAAAAATAAAATATATAATTACAACAAAAAAATTTTTGTTTTTTAAATCAAATTTTCAATATAAGAAATTTATGAATATACAAAAATTTTCTGTCCACAATTTTAAGAGATTTTTATTAAGCCCAGTTAACAGAAAACAGAACTGATAAAAATGCTCAACTCAAAAGCTGTTGTCGTTTTAATATTATTTTTTGCTTGTTTAGTATTTATAAACCGTTTTGAATATATAAATTAAAAAGTTGTGCATGTGTGCAAATTTTTTTTTAAGGCCATATTTAATTTTTGTTGTGCATTTATAGTATAAATACATATGGACGCTAATAACATATTGAGTTGGGTTCGTTTAGTAGACTG
Source organism: Drosophila micromelanica (assembly GCA_004143825.1). Lineage (NCBI taxonomy): Eukaryota > Metazoa > Arthropoda > Insecta > Diptera > Drosophilidae > Drosophila > Drosophila micromelanica. The sequence goes on along the minus strand of SCDY01002625.1, from coordinate 7,954 downwards.
ACAAATTAATTGACAGCAAGAAAGAGAGTGAGGGAGGCAACAAGAGAGAGAGAGAGAGAGAGAGAGATGGAAATAGAGAGACAGACGAATCGACAGATGAAAATGTTGTTAATTTGTTGCGGCAAACCAAAAGAAACAAGCTACAGAGACAGAGAACAATGAGTGCTTAAAAGTAAACACAGTAGAAACATGATATGGTGAACACAGTGAAAACAAAAGACAATTAAATAGAGGATTCAAAAGACGTATATAAAAAATATATATAATATTAAAAAAGCATTGTGATTTCATATGTGAAATTTCAAAAATGTTTGTAAAAGATTTTTGAGAAAAAAATAACAGAATATCATATATATATTTATATATTATATTATTATTTTTTTAAAATATGTTTGAAGAAAATTAGGCTCTTCATATGGGAGAATATTTGAAGGTTCTTAAAGCCACATTTATATAAATGCGTATACAAATTGTTAAAATATGTATTATTTATCACTCTTTCTTTCCTCATTTTGATGTTCTTGTTTATATGGAAACTGGTGCACTTTATCGAGTGCCGTCTGTCTGCTTGCATATCTTCAAAATAGTTGGCTGTCTAGTGGCGGGCATTGTCACATTCCCTTGGCCCAGAGAAACTTTTGGCAAGCGTTTACCAGTTTTTATACATATGAATATTTATAAAGGGCACTCATGAGTACCCGCTTTGTACTTGAAACAAAAACAAAAAGAAATGTAAACAAATAGTCTGGCAATTAGCAGTCAAAACGAGCCATGCGAATTGAACCAGCTCAATTGAGCAAATGAGCAACCAGTTGAACTGGTTATGCTAATGAATCAGGTGTAAAGCCCGCTGTCAGAGTGCGTGTGTATATTAGTGTGTGTGTGTGTGTGTGTGTGTGTGTGTAATTCTTTGTTGTCTATCTTCAGCTCAGCTATCTGCGGCAAGTTTCGGCAATTATTCGCTTCTCAAACAGATTTGATTGTTGCTGCCACTGCTGCTGCCTGTTTCCGGGTGCATTGTTGCTGCTGCTGCTGATAACATTAGGGGGGGCGGTTACACCGGATGTGGGCGTGGCAGATAGCCAATTGCCGCCATCGCCGCGATGACAATTGACATGCAGTCATGTTGTGTGTGTGTGTGTGTGTGTGTGTGTGTGTGTGTGAGTGTGTGTGTAGTGTATACATTTATGTACACAACACAAACACCACCCACACAAGGCTGAAACCACCCCCCCCCCCCCACACACACACACACACACACTACAATCAGTAAGAATTCTAGTTCTAATTTAAAATTGCAATTTAAAAAAAATAATACGTAGAAAATTGTTGAAAATTAAAACCAACGAACCAATCAGGAATATTACAGGGTATCAAAATGCTTAAAATATGAAATGATTCAACACAAAGTTGTTTTCACATTTTCCTTTTCACATTCATTTCCAATGCGCGTTCTATAAACATGCAAGAGACACAGCGAGAGTGGGAGAAAGAGAAGGCGACATGAGCGATAGCTAGAAAGAGATAGCGTGAGCGTGTGTTTGTTTTAAGAACGACTGTTTAAATGCTACTAAAACTACTTAAAAGCGAAAATAAAAATGGACCTGAGAGCTACTAAAAATCCATCAAGTGGCAAACGAGTCTTTACCTCATCCTCCTCCCCCTCTTCCAGCCCTCCCCTTTGTCTCACTCTATTTTTGACCCGCCTTGTTGCTGCATTGGAACACGGCAGGAGGTGCAACAAAATATGCACATAAGTGGCCACAAAATGTTAAGTGCCGCCTCCAGATGTTGCATTTGAGTATACAGTAAAATAGATTTATGTACAATATAGTGCAGTTATAGTCAAGTTGTTGTTGCCCCATTTGCATAGCCCAAAAAGATATCAACACTATAAATAAGCACATTAAATTCATAATTTGCATATATGCAGCCCCAATACTTAATCGCATTTATGATTTATCACATTTTAAATTAGTTTTATTTGATATTCTTATTCTCTTTGATATTCTGAAGTCTATAAATTTTAATAATACAATTTTACATATTTTCCTGTATTGAGTGCTTTTAATGTTGTGAGTTTTATTTAGAGTATAAAGTGTTCGACTAGAAAATAAACTCTACTCTAACGAGTAATGAAATATTCTTGATTTTCATCCTGATCCAGAATATATAGTGCGCCACTTTTTTGACAGTTGAATTATTTACAAGTTGGTTAAAACCACATATAATCAATATTCATATTTTTAATAGCTATTTAGCTATCTATTCTGATTCTGTTCTGTTAAAAAACTGATAAACACAAAATAAGATTAAACTTATTGTATTATAGATTATAAATGTTGAAAATGTACTGAATTTTGTTTAATGATTAATTCTTAAAATTGATAATGTAATTGTAATGCGTATAAAATTAGTTCACAGAAGATTCCAAGGAAATGAAGAACACTGAAATTCAATTTACTTATCCGGGAAACAGTTTTGGGGATACACAGGAAAGTGCGTAAAAAATTGCCCATAAAATATTTACAGAGCTCATTGAAAATAAAATTTGAAAAGAAAAAATAACAAAACATGCGCGTAATTTATGAGTGAGAAATTTCAATTTTCATAAATAAACTCAATTTTGTTTTTATGTTATATAGTGATATTGACATAGTATATATTCTGAACGAGAATATGCTTTGTTTTTAGATGGTTTGCACTGTGTGAAAATCGTGACAAAATCACAATTTTCAAACGGTTAGGATATACACAGGTAGTGCCAGACACAGTGTCTGTGTGTGTGTGTGTGTGTGTGTTGGTTTATATGCAACGTGCTAAGCGGCCGTCACGTTGACTTGTAGATACAATTGTATCTTACAGATACGCGTACGTGTGCCAAAAAAAGGAGCTGTTTGCTTGGCTAATGGGAAATCCTAGAAAACCATACGGCACACACATGTGTGTGTGTGTGTTTGTGTGTTGTTGTTGTTGTTGCTGAAAAGCAACAACATCAAAAAACACGAAACTGAAACTGAAAAATATTCCCACCATGTGCCGCGAATGCCGCAAATGCACATCATAATTTATTTGAAATTGATTTCAGTTTGGCTTATTTATATAAGTATAGTTATATAGATAGATGTACATATATATATATATTATCATATATCAGCTGCTATTTCCGCCTACAACATAACACAGCACCCCGATAAATAAATACATATATATATTTGGGGTCGTGGCTGAGTTTCCAGTTGTTGCTTCTCTAAAAATAATTTGTCATGGCGACAAAAATGCGTCGGAAAATGGACAGCACTATTTGGAAAAAAGTGCAGTCGAAAATCAAGAAAAAGAGCACGAGGCAGCAACAGTGAAAAGCACGCACAAACATCTACGTAAGCCTTCTAAATATAGATCATGCTTTACAAGTGGGCCCAAATACACTGATGGCAAAATTAATAGAAACGGCTTGTTTCCTTTTCATGTTGATTTAAATATTTTTAAATAAATATAAAAAATTAATATAAGCAAATTGTTGAAACTTAAAGACGTAATTATGTTTTTCATAGATTTATTTTTATATTTAAATTTTCATAAATCTTTATGATTTTTGAACATAAAGCAAGCAAAAAAATTATTGCAAATAAGAAAACGAATTTCCTTTTTGGTGCTTGCAAGAAATAAAGAAACTTAAAGACTCCAATTGAAAGATTTATGTTTATATTTTGTTTTTCATAAATCGTTCTCACTTCGAAATTTATGTTGTTTCTATTTGTTTTACCAACACTGTATATCTATCTATATCTATTCTATTTGTAAATATATGCAGATATTTTAGCTATAGCTAGTGTTTCTGTTTCCATCGTTTATTATGTCTATCGCCTGATAATTTTGCCTTTAAAAGTTCATCAAAGTTCTCTCTGGCTGTTTCGTCATATGAATATATTTATTGCACGTAGAACGAACTTCTCGCTCGCTTCTCACTTGTTTCTTCCACGTTTTTGTTTTTGTTTTTTTGAGTTTAGATAAACTAGTGATGCGTCATGATGGGCGGAGTGGGGAGCGGATAAAATAAATAAAAAAAAAAAAAACACACACACACAGAAAACAAAACGTAATTGAGATTTCCGGTTTTGGCATACTCAAAGCCAAGAAAAGATACGAAGTAGACTGAAACAGCAGAAAAGTGGAGCAATTGAAAGAAATTGCGCCCAAATGCAAATGCAAAGCCAATTGCAAGCTGATGTTCGGACGGAGAGGGTGGAAGGGGCGACGGGGTTTCGGTTTTGGTTTTGGTTGAATTCAACAATAAACAAACAGACAAGTGACATCAGTTTAAGATACACACACACACAAACACACAGCTACAACAACAATAACAATAATAAACAGCAAATTTTTGAAAAATCTGTGCATATCAAAATATTAAGAGAACGCAGCAAGGGGGAATTTGAAAGGAGACAGAGTGGAAAAGTTGGACGGGGAGGGGGTGAGGAATGAAACAAGTGCAGCTGCGCACAGACCACAGCAAAAAATTTAAAGACCATCTGCCCGCCCCAAAATCCCTTTCCAACTAAAGAAATCGTGACTCGCATCTGCTTATCGAAAATGTCATTAAAAAATGTTATATATACATATATGTTATATGTATGTTATACATACATATATATTTTATTTAAACAAAAATCAGTCAAATTTAATTAGGCAAAAAAATAATCAGCTCATATTATCTATATACATATGTATACTAGCTTAACGACAAGAAAGCAATGCAATGTGGAAAAGCAATAAGACATAATAAATAATCTATCCAAGCATAGCATGGACTAGACGTCCAGTCTAATCTATTTTGTGATAAAATTTAACCGAACCTTCTGCTACTTTGCCAAACCGAATGACTCAGTTGGTTCAGTTTAAACTATTTCACAAGTGATTTTCGTTGCATATTCGTTGCTTTATATTTTAAATTTTCAATAAATACACAACATATAAGCACCGATAAGAGCTCTGAGCTGTGATTGATGACTGTTGTTCAGGTGTTAGCTGCAAGTTCTGTTAGTCTGCTATTGTGAACCAAATATGGCGGACAACTCGCAGTTGAATTTACAATTAATGCGGAATAATGCGGAAGCCAAGCAGACAGACAGTTGCCACACAACGGTGTATATGTGCGTTGATTATCTTTATATAATGCAGTTAAACTAATGCAATCTAACAGGTGCCTAAATAGAAGGGCAGATTTTAGATAAAATTAAATGCTAACTGTTTTCATAAATAATAAATACCCTTGACAGCATACAATTTTAATAATTTTCACACTTTTATTGTACTTGATGTTATATATTATTATTATTTTTTATTTGGCCAATTGTTGTATTTACATATACGTATTTATGTATATGTATTATTATCTGAGATGGAGTCCGACAATCGCACAATCAACACAATCGCCGGTTGTTGTCACCCCAGCACTTGGGAGTCAAACTATTTTCCTTTAATTTAATAAGAAAATTGCTCTTGCACACACTCGTACACACACACACACACACACACACACACCGACTCTGGGGGCCTGGAGCAATGAACGTTGCGGTCAACTTGCTGTTGTCTGCAGCAATGCTGCTGTTGTTGTATGATGCTCTTGTTGCTGATCACGACGACAGACATTTAAAAATAATACCAAGTGCCAGGCACAAGAAATGTAAGTCAAGCATCACAGCAACAACAGAACAGCATATTAAAGTAACTACACAAAACAAAAAGAGTCGAAGTCGAAGTCGAAACATGCTAGCTGACTCATTTCAAATATTTATAATCGCTTCAATCGTGGTCAATATAATAAGTATACTATCCGTGCTCTTATTAAATATTATTTTAAATTATTAAATAAAATAATTTAATTTAATAAACTATAAAATCCAAATTTATTAATGACTTTAGTCAAGATTTTAACGTTGGTGATCGATATTTATCGAAGTTGCATGCGAGCAAAGTTTAAGATATGTTATTGTATATCTATGTTTATAAAGTTTTAGATAAAATTGTCATTGAATAAGCTAATTATTAAATTTTACAAATATTACTCGAAATCTTAATAGATTTCGATAACAGACACTATAATTTAGGTCTTAATGAAAAGTTTTTGATATATTCAAAGAAAAATTTACCTCTTAATTTGATAAATTGTGAAAAACCGCATGACAAAACGATAAGACTCTTTTGTTAGGGCAACAATAACAATAAAAACAGAAATGTCTGCGACAGTCGACAATGCAAAACAGCAACAAAAGTTGATGGTGTCTGCTCGCTTAATCCAAATATGCACACACTTATACATATATACATAAGTACACAAGTATTCATAATGCAACTGAAACTAAGACTTCTCTCTCTTTCGCTCTTTTACTCTCACAGTTGTCGGCCATATGGAACAGCGGGTACTCAGTTCCGAAAAACATAATCGGCATTGAGCTGACTTTAACGGATCAAACACGATTCCAACTGCACGGCGGACTCTTTCGCAAGAATCGCAATCGGGTCAATCGATTTATAGTTAATGGACCCCCAGTGCCAAATGGCAACGATCAGGTGGAACTGCTCGACAACGTCTTCCGGGACAACGAAGGCAACTATCCGGATATCCAGATACTCGGCGTCAGCTCCGTGTTTGTGCGCGCCAATGCTTTCTCGGGTAAGATACATTATAACTTTTAACACCTGACCTTTATTCTTTCTGCTTTACAAGTTTTTTTGGGTGCTTTTTTTTTTTTGTTTGTTGTGATCGAAATTAATATAAAAATAATATTATAATTATTGTAAAAGTAATTTTAAATTTGTCGTATATTAAACTGAATATTATTCATAACAAAATGTAATATCACAAATATTTGGGGATTTAATCAGCTTTCGCCACTAGATTTGTACCTCGTGTAGAGGGTTTTTATTTGATATTATATATTACCCATAAAGATCAAGCTGTTTGTGATATTTAAAGCAACATTAATGAACATTTCAGTAATAATAATGCTAGTATGACACCTCACACTTTTTATAATTAAAAAAAAATAAATGATTGTAGCTTGAATGCTAATCCACTCTATTTCTTTTGTTGGGCTTAACAGATGGAGAAATCAAGCTGCGTGTGGAGAATAGCGATTATCTGATCACATTCCAGAATGCATTTATGAATATGAACATGTCGTGTAATTTTATAGACATTCGCAGGCTGGTGATCAACGAGAGGTCCTTCAGCGTCAAGACCAGTGTGAATGTGAGTAGTACCCTTGGATTTATCAATAAAATATATCTTATTATCGCTTTTCCAATACAGCTGGATATCAGTCGATCGCATATTGACCAGATCAACCGATTCGATATGTCGATGAACAAGATTGTCTTTGTCAACTGCAACATCGGAACCGTTCAGAGCCAAGCGTTCGATGTGACCAACATTAAGCAGGTGGCCTTCGAGAATTGTCAAATCGATAAGATCGAGACAGAGGCATTCACCAGCAAACTTTGGAGTGAGAATGTCTCCATCATAGGCACCCACATCGGTACCATCGACAGCAACGCAATCAATGGCAGTGGCATTTCCATGCTAACGCTCAAGAATAATACGTAAGTGTATTAGATGCATAAGCGATGCAAATCGATGCGACGATATCGATATAATATCGATACATCGATATTTAGAACAATAATATATCAGAAAATATTCTCAAATCTTAACTTCGTTCTATTTTCAACGAATTTAACAGATAGATATTGAGTTTAATCGATATTCAATGCGATATTTATATTTACTTCAATTTTCGATACGATAATTTTCCCGATAATAATATCGGAACTTTATTGTCGATGATGCATCCTTATCCTTACCCCATTAAATATAGGTTCCCCAACCCCAAAATATATATATATATATATATATATATATATATATATATATATATAATATATATATATA